>QANU01067007.1:0-49355 GCA_003254905.1 Nissolia schottii | reverse complement strand
GGGGGGGGGGGGAATGCCTTATATTGTATGTAAAGATTATAATTATTAAATACATTAGCAAGCAGATGTGTGTGTGTGTTTTTTTTAAGGGTAATTTTATTGATTCAAATTTTTTTTACTGCTTTATATAGAAACAGACGAATATTATTCTATAGTTAATGTGCACTAATTTTGTCTACTATATGTGTTTAATAGGCGCCATTAACGTGTACTCAAACTTCCAAATGATAAGACTTGCTTGTTGCTTAGTCGTTTACAGCATAACAAATGGTCTAATTGCTTAGTCGTTTACAGCATAACAAATGGTCTAAGGTCTTCCACAAATGTAAATGGCCCATGTTCACTGTTTAGTTCCCATTTCCCTCAAACGCATCCATTCGAGAAAAGCCTAACCACTTTTCGTCATATTGTAAGAAAATATCCCAAATCACAACAAATGCAACCAACGGGGAAAAAGAAAAATGAAAATTACGAGTGGTAAGTTGCTCTTCTCAAATATAATGTCCTAGAAGACAATATTGTTTCACTCCAATGCCCAAAAGAAGGTGTAACTTCTTTCTCTTAATAATATAAAAACAACTTTAGATAATTCTTATGGTAGATATCACTTGTCATATATATATATATATATATATATATAAGAATTAATTAGTTAAAAATTAAAAAAAGGAAACGATCATATATCTTAAGAAAAAGAACATGAATGATTTTTATTTTCTTCCATAATTTGTAACAAGTGATTTTCCCTTTAATTTTATATTACAACCATATGACATTTATCGAGGGAATGTGTGATTCATAGAATCTTTTGACATTTTTTAGAATATGATCATAAGATTGTGAAAGTTCCATTCACACAGCAAGGAAAAGCTTAGAAAGATGAAAATGTCTTAATATGCATAGTTAATTTCATTCATTGATCTAAGAAGTATGTATGTACATCAAGTTGCTTACAAGCTTCACCTGCACTTATCTCTCTAATCCTACACTAACTATTACAACTATCAAATAACTACCTAATTGTTAAACAACAAAACTAACTCAGGTTAGGTAACTAAGCTAACTATAGTTAGGAATAAATGATATAGATTACAAGCCTATATTGCTAACAAGGATCACCTCTAACCACAGACAGTTGACCACCGCTGACCACTATTGGTCGACGTTTGAGCATTGTCAGCTGGTGTCTAAACACCGTCGGTCGGCATCTAACCATTGGTTGGTGTCTGGCCACCATTAGTCGGCATCTAACCACTGACCGATCGCCTTTAGTTGGTGCCCGATCACCGTCGGTTTGTCTGTCGATGTCAAACCACCACCAACCGATGTCGCACCACCAATGACCAATCAATGCTAGACCACCACTGGCTGACGTTGAACCATCGTTGGCCAATGCTAACATCAGAAACCACTGGCCAACGCCAACGTCGGACCATTGCTAGCAACACCAAATCATTATTAGACCACTATCGATTGACGTTAAACCACCACCAAAAATGTTAAATCATCTTTAAAACACCATCGATAGATGTTGGACCACTTCTAGTGATGCTAGACCAAAGTTGATCGACGTTAGACCACCGTTGAGCAACGTCAGACCATTGCCAGCTGATACCGGACCCCCATCGGCCGACGATGGTCCACTATAAGAAATACCAATGCCAGACCACTGTTAGCTGACGTCAAACCACTACTGGCTGACGTCGAACATTGGAATACCATCAGTCAACACAAGACAATCGCAAACGATGCAGGACAATTGTGACCGACACTAGAACTGTTGCGATTGACCTCAGAACTGCTACAACTGATGCTTGAACTGCTACTATTCAATACCAAATCACCGTCGGTCGATGTTGAACTACCTTTGACATGCGTCATTTTGTCATGAGTATTTTTTGAAAAAATATATGATATTCTAAAGAATGTTACTAATAGTTCAATTGACCACCAAACGCCTTCAAACAATATTCTTAAAAAGAAATTTCGTAGGAATAACATTCCTAATAGTATTCTCAAGAATAAAAATAATTACGTCGACTACAACCCCTAGGATAACGTAAAAATTTTATCTTGTTAAATTAGGTTCATGAATAATGTAAAATTTTACACAATTATTACATAAAAATTAATTAATTAAATTAAAAAATAAATAAAAAAGGAAACTCATATATATATATATATTAAGAAAAAGATCATGAATGCTTTTATTTTCTTCCATAATTTGCAATAAGTGATTTTCCCAATGATTTTATATTACAGTTATATGACAACTCATCAAGCGTCAAAAACAAAAAGGGAAAAAGAAAAGACGGGGGAAGTAAATAAAGATTAAGGTTAAGGTAATAATTTTATTATTAATTTTTTAAATTTGGTTCATGGATAACGTAAATACTATTATTATTACATAGGAATTAGTTAGTCAAAAAATAAATAAAAAAGGAAACGATCATATATCTTAAGACAAAGAGCAGGAATGATTTTATTTTCTTCCACAATTTGCAACGAGTGATTTTCCCTGTAAATACAGCCATATATGACAACTTATGAAATGGCAAAAACAAATATGGAAAGGGGGGGAAAAAAGGGACAGAGTGGATGTAATAAAATGTTACGGGTAAGGTAAAATCACAGGGTGGACAAAGTCAAATCACAGCCACAATACAAACATTTCAACAACACAGAGAACCCAACCTTTAAAATAAAATAAAAAACTAAGACAACAAAACCGCTGGCTAACCTCACGTGCCTGTCACTCACCCCTCTCCCTTTCAATCACCCTCACCCACCCGTCACTTTATCAATCCCCCCTTTTCCATCTCCCATTTCTCTCTCTCTCTTCTTCTTCTTCTTCTTCTTCTTCTTCACTCGTTTGTTTTAACTTTCTCTCTGTAAAACTCTCTCTCTCTCTCTCTCATGAGAAGTTTGTTATTCTGAACCCTAATTCGCTGAAAAAAAAGGCGAAATTGATCGATTCGACTTTTCTGTGAGCCATGTCTCTCAGGAAGGTATTTCGCTCCCGCAAATTCTCAAGGTCGTTCAAGGAGTTCGGCGGCGGCGACCGGAGAGGGAGCGCGGTGGCGGATCACAGAGAGGAGGCGGAGGGTGTCGGAAATGCGTGGTCGGCGATGCTGCCGGAGCTTCTGGGGGAGATCATACGGCGGGTGGATGAGGAGGAGGAGCAGTGGCCCAACCGCCAGAACGTGGTGTCGTGCGCGTGCGTCTGCAAGCGGTGGAGGGACACCACGCACGAGATCGTGAGGTCGCCTTCTCACAACGGCAAAATCACCTTCCCGTCGTGTCTTAAGAAGGTGCCGATTCCAAATTGATCCCCCCCTTCTGATAAATAATTTAATTTGATTTATTTTTTTACTTTTTAAAAAAAAAATTGATTTGATGCGTGTGAACTGGATGATGTATATGCCCCAGGAAATAGAAAGTTGAGTACTTTGTAGTTTAGTTTATAAATTTAAAAATAAAATTGGGATTTGTTTAAAGAAAATTGAGTGTTTTTTTTTTTTTTTGAAAAAAATTGGGATTTTGATTATTTATGACATGGTTGATGGCGTGTTCAGATTTGTTTAATTTTAGGGGATTTTTTTCTTAATATATAAATAAAAATGCTGTGTAAGTGAGGTTTTGATTATGAGCATTTTTAACATAAAATTAGCTTAATCCAAACACGTGATGAAGGGTTCAATTCGTTTGGATAGTGAATTCAGTTTTTTGTGAATGGTGGATTACATTTTGTGGTGAATATCATCAGTGATTTTGGGATCCTTGCTTTACTGGTTGGGAAACTGCAGTAGTTTAATACAACAGCGTGTTAAAGTGTGAATCTGGTAATTAAGGTTTCTGGGTATTGGTTGTTTGCCGCAGCAATAGCTATGTGGAGTGGAAAAGATGCTAGGGTTGGGAGCGGTGATCCATTTTGGTTGACTTTGTGAGGGAAAATTTCATATTCAAATAGTCGTCATGCTCCCGGTGCACACTTGGGCGGATATAGTTTCATCTAACTTTAAGCAGATAAAGATCAGTTGTTTGCATGATGTATAGTAGCTCTACATTTGCCTAAATCTAGCTGAAGTGTGTGATTTGATCTCTCTCTGCCATGCTTTCCTCAATAAAGGATGATTATTTATTGTGAAGAATGCTTTCTTTCTTGTTACGATTTCGTCATAGTTTTGATGAGTATTTTTTTTCCTGTTAATATTGAATTCCGGTAGCTTTGAATTGACAGTGTTGCTATGTTTCAATGACTTGCAGCCAGGTCCACGCGACCTTCCCCACCAATGTCTTATAAAGAGGAACAAGAAGACCTCAACATTCTATCTATATCTTGCCCTTACACCAAGTAAGTATTGCATTGGTAAAATGCATTTTTTGGCCTGCTGTTAGAGATGGATGAAAATGAATTGTGAACGGAGTTGAATGATTATCTTTACTCTTCCTATGAGGTAGTTTGTTGACAATATAAAGTCCTATGATTTATGTGTATACAATAGAACTAGCGGGATCTCGTTTTTCAAGCATATGATTCAAGCCTTCCTTGTTTGACTTCGACTTTGACTTTGACTTTATATGCTTTCCTTTTCTCTCTTTGTGCATTGAAGCCTTCAAAAGTCTGAAGGTCTTTGTGGTTTGCAAATATGTAAAGTGACTTATTTCTATTTATTTATAGGTAGAGCTAAATGAAAAGTATTTGTCAAACTACATGGCTCTACCTTCTACCCGTTCCATTGTCCAGACCCAGTTTGCAGTGACTTGCTTGAGTCAACTTAAAGAAACTTCCTTGCTCAATTTATTCTTTCTTTGTGGTTTGATTTTCCAGAATAAGAAAATAGAAACAGAATGGTGTTAAGTCTTCCAATAACATGTCATCTTTACAAACAATAAACAGTTGTTTTCAGTGATAGACTGCTAGAAGTGAAAGGATCTATGACGTGTGTGGTGTGCTTGTGGATGTTTAATGCGGTAAATATTTATGTATATTTTCTTTCTAATTCTAATATATTAAAAGAACACATTATATTTACATATAATAGGGGTATTTCAAAGGAGGGTAAGGTACCCTCACAATAGGCCTTTAGTAGAACTGTAGAAGTTATTAAAAGCAGCTTTAATGCAGATTCTGATTGGTTGGGAATTATATTAGATTATTTTGCAATAAAGCATGCCGTCACTATTTGCTTAATTCTAACATAGTCTTGAGGCATCTTAAAATTTCTTAGAGGTTGTGTAGATTGTGTTGGTTTAGCTTGTGAGAAAGAATTTAAACAATTCTTATTATGTTAATCTCGTGAATAACTCGTTTGGTAGTAATTTAGTGGTCTCGAAATTAATTCTGTTTTATTTATGTGTGAAATTGCTTAAGTAGACCAATGGTGAGGTCTCTACAATACATTTGGTCGTGATATGGGCTAGCAATTGATTAGCTTTATGTTGTGTATTAGCCCTGTCCCTTTACCTATTGTTTTAAATGTGTACATATATCCCTCTGTAGGTGCAGTCTGTGTAATGTCAAATGAGATTTCAAATAGAGCTTTAGAGTTCCAAACTGATAATCGTTAGCAAGATTATTTACTCTGAAAACATATTTGGTGGAGTGGAGGTGAAATTTTGAATCTTCAACTGGTTGAAAGGGTGGTGAAACTTCTAAAACATTAGTAAAATCAGAATATTATGAGGCATTGTTATAAATCAGTGAAACTTGTGGAGTAGTTGATGGTAGCAATGATTAGCTTTTCAAAGATGATTGTCCGAGGCTTGTCTTTCTCAATATTTCATGAAGTTTCCTCTTGCTGATAGTGCAGAATTTGTGATGGATTTCTCTTTTGCATCTTTATGTGCTGGAAATTTATGCCTGACTTTCTTTTTCCTCCATACTCCCCCACCCCTCTCCTTGACAGCATTTACAGACAAAGGAAAGTTTTTGTTAGCGGCTAGGAGATATAGGTGTGGCACCCATACAGAGTATATAATATCACTTGATGCTGAAGACTTATCCCAAGGAAGCAATGCTTATGTTGGAAAGCTAAGGTAAAGCTTTCATACCACAGAAAGTAAATTACCCTTTTAGAAATGAAATAGAAAAGATTTTTGTGTTTTTTTCTTCTTTGTTTTCTTATGTTAGTGGTGAGCTGTAGTATTCTTACAATACGACCATTCTCTAGCTTTATTAGAGAGTGTTCGTGTTTTCAAAATGCTTTAGCTCACAGCTCTTTTCTCTGTTTCTTGTTGCCTTGCTGAGAATTAGAACTTTGTTAAAGCCACTGAGACGATTTGGGTAACAAAAATTATTGAAAATCAATGGAGTCACCAATTTTTAATTATGGAAATTTTTTTGGAAAATCCTTTATTTTGAAGAAAATTAGTCTTTGAAAATGAGATTGAACTCACGAGTCTGATTATGCACAAGGAAGGCGCATTCTTTCTAAAAAATAATTGTGTGTTGGTATTTTTTTTATTAATGAAAATGTTCTTTTATAAGATTTGAAGGAAAACACAGCAAAAAAATTGTTTGTAGAAAAACTTATTGAACACCAAAAACTGACTAGGCCCAAGTTTGTTACCAAAAAAATATTTCCAACAAAAGGCTGAAATAAGAAAAATAGAACAGAAAAATTAAAATTAAAAAAGGAGACAGGGACTGCCAAACCCTAAACCCTAAACAACAAACAAACAAACAAAAACAGAGACAGGGAAGTCTGGTGGTGGCTGGTGGTGGCAGGTTTGGTTGATGGTGGCTTTGGTGGTGAAGGTGGTGGTTTGGATCTAGGAGACAGGGAAGTCTGGTGATGGCTGGTGGTGGTTGCAGGTTATTGTGGGAAGGGGTGGTTGATGGTGGTGTTTTGTGGCAATGGTGGTGGTATATGATGGAGATGGTGGCTGTGATGTGTGTGGCTACAATGAAGGCTAGGGAGTCTTTGATAGTGGTTTTTTTGGTGGCTTAGGTGGCTGAGGGCGTTGTGATGGTGGTCTGGGATGGTTTTTTGTGTGTGGATGGTTAAGGTTGCAAGGGAGCCACTGTGTTACTGTGGCATGTGACACAAGAAGAGAAGCTAGCATGCAATAAAGAAAGGAACAAGGGCTAAAGTACCTCTCTGTTAGTAGTGCACGAGTATGGCTGTGTTATCGTTGATCTTTTGATTGGGGTGAAGGTTCTATTTATAGGAGTGTGTGACCTGAATTTAAATTTTGTGATCAGATTAAAGGGAGTTAGTTAGAGGGATATTTGGGAAATTTTGAATATGAAAAGATGAGATGGACTTTGTTAAGGGATGAGGTGGATAAAAACTATGTTCACAAAGCCCAATCACAAAACTGTACCTAGAAGAATGAAAACAGTAATCATAACAACTTTGATTCATTTGTTTTTGATTTAAATGGTTGAACATCTCAGTGACCTATCTGAATTGCAATCTAAAAAGGAGACATTAAAACTTTAAAAGGAAATAAATGAAGGCCTCCACTCTAAAGCACACCTTTGCATGTGGTAGAAGCGGAAAATGTCCAATTTGCTTGTGTTTAAAGTCATTAATTCATAGTGGAAGCAGGAATGCAAACAGGCTAGTTTTGGTGGTGATGTTAAGATTAAAGTGGTTTGTTTAAAAAATTGAAATTATTTTAGATAACTTGTATTAGCTGTTTGTGTGTTTGTTACATTGAACTACAGTGAGTTATGACAATGTGTTCTCTATTTACATCCAAAGCTTAATGAAAATGATTGAATCTCAACAACATAAAGCAATTGATCTCAATATTGGTCAATTTTATGCTGCTGGTGTGAACATATATACTGAAATCTGTTCATGGTTTGGAGTTGAGTCTCATTTAAATAGATGAACATCTATGTGTGGAATGATTGGTCAATCTTTGGCTGGTTGTGTTGACCCCATTTTTTTGGGCTGAAATCTCTTCACAGCTCAGATTTTCTTGGCACCAATTTCTCAATTTATGATAGCCAACCACCCCATAATGGAGCAAAACCATCAAGCGGCCGGGCTAGCCGCCGCTTCGCCAGCAAGCAGATAAGCCCTCAAGTTCCTGCTGGTAACTTTGAGGTGGGGCAGGTCTCCTACAAGTTCAACCTTCTGAAATCAAGAGGGCCAAGGAGGATGGTATGCTCACTGAAGTGTCCTGCCTCGTCATCGGCAGAAATTTCAGATAGCACATCTTTGGATGGTCATAATAAGATGCACAGTAAAGAACTTGCTGCTTCTGGCTACACAATCTTGAAGAACAAGGCACCAAGATGGCACGAGAACTTGCAGTGCTGGTGTTTGAATTTTCATGGACGCGTGACGGTAGCGTCAGTGAAGAACTTCCAGCTGGTTGCCACTGTGGACCAAAGCCAACCAGGAGGGAAAGGAGATGAGGAAACAGTTCTCCTCCAGTTTGGCAAAGTAGGGGATGATACCTTTACCATGGATTATAGGCAGCCATTATCTGCCTTTCAGGCATTTGCCATTTGCTTAACTAGCTTTGGCACTAAACTTGCATGTGAGTAATATATAGTTTGTCATGATATTTATTCTGTGGATGTTTTACGTGAATAGTTATTTTTTGTTATATTTTTTCTTCTTTCACTTGGCTGAGTCTAATTTGATTGTTGGAAACTTGTTGTAAATGTGGTTATATTATAATATAAGATTGACATCCTCCATAATGAAACGTATTGGTCCCTTACTGCAGATGACCATTTTTAATTCACGTTATGTAAGCATACCATGACACGGTTGTTTTTAGCCAGGGTTCCATAATTCAGGTAGCCCTTGTAATTTCTATCATTATGCAAGATAGGATGTCCTGCAATATCCTTAAATTTTGTGCGGGGTAGCAGACGGATACAATAGCAACAACTAAGTTGTTGTCCAATTATGTGGGGTCAGTCACATCGATCAAAGGATACCACGATGTCTTGTCTTTGACCATGCTTGCATTTAGACAAGTATTTTAGTGAATATTGATGTGGTTCCTGACAGGCAGTGATTAACTTGGGAGGGTTTGAGGATTGTGTATATGAATTTTAACATTAATGGAAGATGGTGAAGCATATAGGAAAATTGCCACGGATAGAGGAAACGTTGAATGCCCTTTTGGGAGAAGGGGCTTCATTGAGGATGTGGTTATTGATAGAATGCCAATTGAACTAGGATAAAGACGAGGTGGTATGGATGGTATCAATCTTTTTAGTTTGGGTGGAAGATAACTATGGCACATATTACATATACAACACATGCTTGTATTGATCATCATTAAGCACTTGTTGAAATTTGTTTCTGTGGCACAAATTATTTAATTTTATGGTCCCCTCTGGACCAATAAGAGAGTTTGAATTGTATTTGATTAGTTATATGGTTGGTCCGTGACAATGAAGCTGGAGCTGCATCAGATGCTTGCCAATGGATAAGGGGTGGTGGGTTAGTTATCATCATTATGATGTAAATGATGGTATGAGAATAGTACAATGCCCCGTTTATTTTTCTTCTTTTATGGTAGCCTTATTTTTCTACTGGGGCCGTTTCCATTGCTTGCGGGAAAAGGGATTGAAAGGTGTAGAGGTCCACCACCATTTAAATTCCAAGACCCAAAATTAAAATTAAAAAAAGGTTCCAATTTCCAAAATGCATCTACAAATTGAAGCACTTAGCAAAATATATCTCATAAAGGAGAGGAATGGATTGGAATGGCATCTACAAGTTGATGTTCCGCGGGATTCAATTTCTTAGTGCCACGCATATTAGCTGATTTGATTGCAATGATAATTGTACCGTATGGGATTGGATGTCACATAAATTCGTCATTTCAAATAATTATGTATATTGTACATTATTATAGTAAAATTTTGTAAAAATTTGATTGTTAAGAATTCTGTCTTTAAGTTTCTGTCATCTAGAGATATATTATCATATCAATTAAATTGGTTTAGATTGATCTCATTTCTTTAAAAATCTCACATACAATAACTTATGATTATATGCTGGTATGAAACTTACTAAGGTTATCCATAGCAACTAAACTATTTTTATAATCACAACAACGAGTGAATTTTATTAAATTATAATGAAACATCAACATGTTTCAATTATATTTTAATTATTACAATAATGTTTTTAATGTTTACTTAAACGCCTTTTTTATATTGAACACACTAAACTATGAAACAAACAAGGTGAAACTAGAAAATTAACTTAATGCTTTAAGCATTATTACCACGAACTCATAAGATCAGACTGTGGTCATGATCGTGATTTATATTTCAATTTGTCACATGCAATTGAAATGATTTATTTCTCTTTTAAAATAAGTTGAACCAATCAAATCCAATCTTGAACTAATAGCTTAGAGCATGTTTAGAATCTAAAATAAGTCAATCCAAATAACAATGCATTTTCGTATTTTTGAAACATCAATTTTAGGCTATGTTTTGGGAGAGTGGCTAAGGAGAGAGTAGCAAAGAAGGGAAGGACTTATTTCATCAAAAGTGTGTTTAGATATAATTTTAATGGAGGGTGTGGGATGGACAAATAAGTCCCTCTTTGACCACTCAAACTCCCAAGTTTTTGTCCCTCCATTTTGGGACAATACTTCATTTTTGTTCCACTCCCTCATTAAACTCATCTCACATCCTAACAAGAGAGTGGCATGGTTTAAGTCTCTTCCTTCCTTACATCTCCCTCTGAGTCCATTAAGGATCATGCACTCCAATCATCTAAAAAACTTAACATTTAATCCATCAATTTCATTAATTTTTAACACTTCTTGGGTCAACATCTAATTTCAACTTTTGAAATTGTTGACCAAACAGACTAACCCAACCAAACCGGTATTAAGCTGTGGGTCAAACAGACAAGTCCAGTAGCCTCGGGCTAAGCAACTTGACAGTCCAATAAAGAAGACCTTCCTTCTTCAGACCAAGTTTAGACAACTTAGGCGGCTGCAAGACGAAACCCTGATAACAAAGTTGGAAATTGGAAAACAAAGTGTTGATTCTTTGGCCCATGTTTTCTTTTGTTAAACATTAGACCATCTTAAATTGTGTTAGACAAATTAATCCCTTTAAAAATTGAATCAGACAAATAAGTCCCTACTCAATTCAAATGTAAGACATATTAATCTCTCTATTAATAAACATACCAAATGAAAACAATACCTTCCTTTTTCAGACCAACTTTAAACAACTTTCACCCAACCCATCAGTCATGTAATATTTTCCTACTGGTTGGAGTATAATGGCATTGGCATAGTTGCCAACGGTTTTTGTTTGATATATGGTTATGGACCCTCTCAATTGTATCTTCCAATTGAATATAAAAGGTAACCTCTTACTATTAATTTCTTTGTTACATATGTCATATATAAGTCAAATATTTAACTAATGGTGAGAAATCACATTTTACCTTCTAAATTGAAAAGGAGTGCATTATCTTGATTTATATTGTTTCATTATAATAAAAGAAAAAGAAGGCATGGCTAAGCAACATTTCAGTTTTGGCCTTGGCACATAGAATGTCACAGTCCCATTATGACTCACAATACACAAAACCATTGACCATAAAAAGTGCTGATGAGTTCCTTACAAAGGTTAAATGCACACAACCGGTTGCAAAACAAGACAATAAACATTGATGTTGATAGAGTCATTCTCCATAACCATGTTTCACTTCTTTCCACGCAGTTTTGCACCGAGAGCTCGCTCCAGTTTTCCAATGATTTGTTGATTTGGAATGGCTTTTCCGGATTCATACTCTTGTATAATCTGCGGCTTCTCATTGATCATCTGCACAAAAGAAAAAGGTCAGAAATATCTTAGTTTACAACCAAAAAAATTAAAACTGGGAGAACTATACTTTATCCCCCACCAACCCAGCTCGAGCAAGATTAGTCTAGTCCAGAAAAAAGATAAAACTGCCACAAATGAGAGAGTGAGAGCAAGAGAGACCTGAGCTAGCTGAGCCTGAGTAAGCTTTTTTTCCAGCCGGGCCTGCATGATGGCTTTCTTCAACTCAGATGGTACCCGCTCATCTGTAAATACAGTCAGAAATCCCATTAACAAGAATTCCAGATGTTTAGATACCCATGTAAAATGGTACCAAACTATATGGAACATTCGCTGAAAAAAGGGGGACATGGAACAAGGAAACAAATTGAATTTCTACAACTCATCCACCCTATTTGGCACCTTAGATGCTCTAAAAATGGTTTCTTAGTTAAAGTAGATATGCAATTACAAACAGAACTTAACAGCAGAGTGAATGGCACATGATGTGCACATCATTGGTTCTAGAAGAAAACCATCAAAAACAGAATCCATCTATGCTCTGCAACAATAAATCATAGTAGCATAAAAAGAGTACATCCCAATGACATATCAGGCAGAACTTAAAGGCAGGAAAAAGTTGTAAGTTAATGTTCAATACCAGCTGCACACAACAAGGCGGGACTTCATGTTGGAAAAATAAAATACTCACGACAAAAATTGACAGCGATCCGTTTTATTTGTTTATGATGCTACTTATTGCTAGTTGTTTTATAAACAATCTTAGTTGTTCCAACAACATTTTTTCTTTTCTAAATTGAAATTAGTTACAACAGAGCAACAATCAGGAAAACACATCAGAATCATTCTATTTTATATTTGTATCGCTGGTAGTGCTGTCCTCCCTTACTTCATTTATATATTCTCCACTTGCTTCCTTAGTCCTATGCTGCAGGTTAAGTTGCACTAAATTTTTGAATCATTTTCAACTCTAAAACCAACAACAGTTCCATGACAAATAATAAGATCATTGCATGTGTACACCTAAGAGATTAGGGTACTTGGGCAGAAATAGATTCATGATAGCAAATAAAACAGTAGAAAAAATAGTCCTTTAACCTAAAAGGGATTTGGATTCATTTCAGGGTAATTGTCAGGAATACCAGAAAGAACATGAACATAAGTCTGGCTTTTAGATTCAGCAACAAAGGGTAGCAATCATTATTAGATTCGATCCGAGTTGTTGACTCTAGTTTGAAATGTCACAAATTTCTCAATGGATAACAAGGCAAAATTTCAGGACCATCATCCTCTAACTTGCATACACTATCACTAACACAGAGACAAGACACACATTCTTTGCTACTTTTGCTCTCACTTTCATCATTCATTAACGAAAACAAGGATTTGATTAACTATTTATCATCACAAAATTTGTCACCAAATGATGTCAAGCGAAGTGTTCTATAATGTCTAAGTGAAGTGCTCAACAAAGCATAATTGACAGCAGAGAAACATTGAAGTGCATTTTATATAATAAACCATGTATTCTCCTTCAAATGATTAACATGAAAGTCATATCACAAAGAAATGTGATGAGTCGGTAAGAAAAATGACTAGGATTATTTGCTCTATACATCGTCTGTTGAAACAACTTGAAAATGCAGATAAAAGAAAACCATCAGATTCCTACTTCATCAATTGATCAGCATTTATATTACAATGAAGATGAAGATGAAGATGAAGAAAAAGGAATGGATGCATATGAAGAAGAAGAAAAAAAATGTATACTTACGGTGCAGATTCTCAGTTTCTTCATCAAGCTTCCTTGTGTTCAAAGAAGTGCTGCTAGAGGCAGCTTTATTCGTTCCAGCATTTGCTGTGGAAAGCACAAAAAACATACAGTTAAAAAAGTGAAAATCAAAATCTACGTAGCATTAACAAGTTGGAAATATTTCTATATTATAAAGAAAGAAGACACATGCCCTGGAATAGTTGAGACACCTATGAGTACTGATCAATGAGCAGTTTAGTGCTCCACGCATTTTTCTACTTCATTTTCCTTATCAACCAATTCCGCAACAACAATAAACCAATTAGACCATGAAAATGACACTTGACTTCCAAAGAATTTTTATTTTACTTTATTTTTGTGAGAAAGAAAAAGAATACAGAGATAAAACTGCAAATATAGACACTGCTAGTCTAGCCATAGTGTCATATAGATTCAAAAACAGTTAATACACATAACATATGAGGGGAAAAAAAAAAACATAATTTCCAGTAATCCCAAATGATCCACTCCACAATCCATCAACCAAACCCTTAACAACCTAAATACAACAATAAATATATAAAACATAAACGATCTCTACAATCACTAGTCACGATCATCTTTTTTATTCCAAATATTCTAAAAACCTTTCTATCTCCAGTGTCCTAAGTTGTGTTTGGGCAAAGCTCATTTTTGGGCTTCATATAAAAACTTTATGATATCAATTTTTTTTTTTTTAACTGTTATCAAAACCAAAAACACTACATGATCCAGAAGAGAAAACACAGACAAACAAAAAAAAAGAAGCATATCTCTAAGAATGAATGAATGAAAGCAAACCCTTCTTGGCGGTTTCAATCTCAGCACCAGAGCGACGAGCAGCGTTGACAGCTTTCTCATCCTTCTTCGCCGCAGCATTTGGTGCCTTCTTCCTTATCACCACTGGCTCCCAATCCTGCGTTAATGGCCCCACCCCTGCCATTTTCCTTCTTCTTCTTCTTCTTCTTCTTCTTCTGTCTCTGTGCTGAAGGGTTTTTTGTTCTGTGGGAGCGAGATACCCTCTTCTTCTTTCTATATTGGTTCACTTCATATGTGACAAATTGGGCCGCTCCAACCCATTTGGGCCGGGCTGAAATTTTTAAATGGCCCAAAAGCCCTTCGGCTTAAACCCCCTAAAATTACCATCTCGGTTTTCTCTGGAACCCCTCCTTTTGTAACAAGATGAAGCAAAGTTTGCTCCTCTGCGTTAAGAAAGCGCGATTTCAAGGTGGAAAGCTTTTTTAATCCGTGTTCATCATCAAAATTCAAACTGCTTTTTTTTTTTTTTTGCCTACTTTCTTTTTCCTCTTTTTTTTATTTTCTGTTAATTGATGTTGTTTTCGTGGATTTGTTTAATGTTAAGAGAGGTGAAGGAGAGGTGTGTGTGGAAGAACAATGTCCAAGTCTTGCAAAGGGTTGGCCATGGAGCTGGTCAAGTGTCTCAGTGAATCTGATTGTGTTAAGGTTCGTTTGGATGATTTGTATTGCATTATTGCATTATTGGATTCTGATTTTGATTTTTTTTTTTTTGCGCCTGTGTGTGTGAATTTGTGCAATGTTTGATGTTGATGTGGGTTTGTGTTGGAGAATATAGGTTGAGAATAGATCCTACAAGGAGTGTGTTGGAGAGAAGACTCCATCAATACCCAGTGAATGTGTGGGATTGAGGGAAACCTATTTCAATTGCAAGAGAGGCCAGGTACTTGTTTTTTTTTTAATTTTACCTTTTGAATATTGATCATGGTTCCTTTTATCATGTGATATCAAATGCGTATAACTACCATTTCTTTTTGGCATTTTCCATCTTTTTTATGTTGGTGTTTTGCTCCTAGGTGATAGGGTTTTATTACTTTTCAACGTTGAGAAATTTTGAATGAATGTTGAGTAGTTCATGATTGACCACTTTGGCGTTGCTATTATCAATTTACCATCTCATCTGGAGTTCATTTTGGGGTGCAATGTATCTATTGTGCAATTGGAGTTCAACCGACTTGTTTGTTTGCTTATTTGAAGAGTTTTTTTTGGTAACTGATATATGGCTGAAATTATAGAATTGAAAAGTTTGGAAGGGCAACAAGCATTTCTGTTCATAAGGGACACTGAATTAAGATGAAATAATGCTAACTTGGGATTAAGAGATGGTGTAATTGATTTTTTTAAAACTTATTTGAAGTTTCATTTTGCTTCAGCCTTCAAAATTCAAAGTATTTGTAGGATGACATGACAGAAGGGCAATGATATGTTTTCCTGTCTGGTTGGCAAGGAAATTTGCTAAAATCCTCTTTAAAACTAGTTGTTGTATTCATGAACATGATTAGAAAATTTTGAGCAGTTGCAGTGTGATTTTTTAGCTGACTGGAAAAAGTGTTGAAATGCTTTGATGGTTAAGCTGATATACTTAGTCTACAGGATATGACATTGGCAGGCCTTGTGCCTCTTAATTTGTAGCTGTAATTTCGATTTAAACTGCTATTAGTTGTTTGGTCGGGAGCTATGAAACACAAACACTTCTCTTCAATGGCATGTTTGTGTGTCTGACACGTGTCGGTGTCCAACACTCTAGGACACACGTTTCACATATGTCTAAATAAAAAAAAAACATAATCTTTTCGGCTTAGATACGTGTTGGACACGGGCAGGAATGCCCATACACATCTTTTCTTAGAAATAATATGTGAAGCAATAGAGGGCTTAGAGAACCTATGGTAAAATGTACTTAGAGGGTGTTGACACATTGCCTATCAAGATTACCCCTCATTAGGATTACTTATTAGAAAGATTATCACTTTTTAAATTACTAGTAGTGTTTGGTATAAACAGGTAATGTAAGTAACAATTTACATTATCACGTTTGGTACATCAAAAGGATTGTCAGGTAATAAATGTATTTTACCATAATATCCTCTACGTAATAAATAAATAAAAATAATAATAATAAATTAAATCAATAAAAAAATTACCGTAATAACAATAAAATAAAAATAATAAAAATTGGTTGGTGTATTGCGGTGAAGGTGGTGGTAAAGGTGGCAACAACAGTGGTGGTGGCAATTGTGATAAAGGATAATGATAATAGTGGTAATGGTGGTGGTGGTGGTATGGCGACTATAGTGGTGGAAATAAGGGGTTATGGTAGAGGTATTGGTGATGGATATGGTGGCGGTGGTGACGGTTATGATAGTGTTAGTAAAGGTGGTGGTGGCGGCGACAGTTATGGTAGTGGTAGTAAAGGTGGTGGTGGCAGCAATGGGTGGAGGCAGTAGCGATGGTGGTTGTAGCGACAACAATTATGGTGGTGGCGGCGGTGATGGTGGTGATGATGGTGGTGGGTGGTATATGTTGGCGGCGGCGGCGGCGGGAGTGGTGATGATGGTGGTTGTGGATGATAGTGGTAGGTGGGTGGTATATGTTGGCGGCGGCGGGAGTGGTGATGATGGTGGTTGTGGGTGCTAGTGGTGGTGGCTCATGGAGAGAGAGAGAGAGAGAGTGTTTATTTTAAGAATATTTTTGTCAAAATAAAAATTGAAGGATTACTTGAAAGGTGATAATCCAGATAAACGCGAGGTAATGTGGATTACCTTGGTAATTCACATTACTAGTAATGTTACGTAACCAAACAAGTCAATGTGGATTGTCAGGTAATTTAATTGCAAGATTCCCAGTAATCTATCCACCTTACCTCATACTAAGCGCCTCCTTAGTTTAAGAAGAATGTGATGAATAAATTTATGTTTGTGATATCATCAATATATGTAAGCTTCTGTGTGATATTAAAATTAAACGGCTGACTTCTTTCTCATTCTTATCAGGTTGACATGAGAGCTAGGATTCGTGGAAACAAGGGCTATTAAGAGTTGGCATTTGGTGATCTGAACAATGAGATCATATATTCCTAATGCTCCCATACTTTTGGAAAATTGTTGTCCAATTAATTTGCTGCTTTCAGTTTTTTAGCAATCGGGTAAACGTTGATGGTGAGTCATAGAAATCGGAGAACCCTATTGATTTTTTGATTTGGTGGCCTTGCAAGTTCTCTAGACATGCGCATGATACTAACCATTTGCTTTACTAGAGAGTAGATCAGTATAAACCCTTTTCTGATGGTTGCTGGTTATTTCCATAGGGTGCTAGTTTCATGAAATGGTGGTAATTTGACCAAGAAAAATATGAGATATTGTGGTCATAATTCATCATGAAGGTTTTGTTTCTGCCTACAGAATTTCGTAGAATGGTGAAATTTCATCTATGACCTGGCTATCATGTGAAAGCCTCAATCTTTGTTTTTATTTTATATTTGATCAACTCCAATAGAATTGTCAAATTCAGAGTCATGCTTGTTACTTAAAGGGGTTTTGCTGAATTCAAACGCCTATAAACGTGAGAGCAGTGCAAATAATCTTTGTCATCTGAATCATCTAAAGGCTAGCACTATATCTTGGTCACGAAACTAGCTATACAATTGAACGTATACATAAAATGAGATGTTTCTCGTTAATATTTGTAAGCTATTTCATTTGGTGCTTATCCAAATCAAGACTATTTATGTTTCAGCTTTGCCTATTTTTAAGGGAATTGTAAGCCCTCTTCGTGTAACAGTAATCAAAATTGAATTATAAACAAATTATTTATTTACAATTGATTCTAACAGTTGTAAGTGAATCGAATAGAGACAAGAATGCATCGAAATCCTGCCATATCATTCAATTTCCATACATGAAGATGAAATTCAAAACTTTGGAACACGAGTGTAACTTCAAAGTTAGGCACTATTGAAGGATTTACATGAATTTCAGTTACAAGTCAGAATCAGCAGCCTCTTCACTAGTGTGGAAAAAGGAAAAAAAAAACATGGGCCTTCGTCTAAAACTATGTTATAACAGCTATTCACCTTCCTCCTGTTTACTGAATAACGACAGAGTCATCAATATGACCATCAGCATTACCAGGTTCATCCTGTAAGAACAACTTAACCTAGTCAACAACTCAGTATACTTTAAAGTAACTATAATCTCATACCAAATCACACATGACACACAA
Source organism: Nissolia schottii (assembly GCA_003254905.1). Lineage (NCBI taxonomy): Eukaryota > Viridiplantae > Streptophyta > Magnoliopsida > Fabales > Fabaceae > Nissolia > Nissolia schottii. The sequence goes on along the minus strand of QANU01067007.1, from coordinate 30,744 downwards.
ATATCTCGCATATGATACTTACATTTGAATCATCAATAGGACTCTCTTTGGGTTCAACCTGTATAAAATACTCAGCCTAATTAGGACCATTAAGGGTTTCTATTAGAAACTCAAAGTAGAGAATAGATATGTATAAACCAATATTGCTCACCAAAAGCTTCCTTGAACCTGCCAAGGAGGAATCTGAATCCTTTAACACAATAGCTGGCAACTGATCAAAATCCCAACCAACAAGTTTACAGATGATCCGAGCATAAGCCCTGTGAGCACGCATCCTTTTTGTCCTTAGGACAGCAGTGGAATGGTGAATTAGTGCAGTACAATCCTTAAACCTCTTCCATACCTTCTTCATTACAGCTCCACAAACTAAACAATAGAAAACTCCTTCCTTGTAGTTGTTCTCATAATATCTCCTCAATTCATCATCTTCTTTGAACACTCTCTCAAAGAACTTGTACTCCTTAGATTCTTCAGAGTCATAATCATCTACAGACTCATCCTCATCATCATCGTCATCATCATCTTCCTCTTCACTATCGATGACACCTTCATCACAATCTGAACCAGTATTGCCAACTAAGTACTCTTGGCAAGCTTCTAATGCCTTGAGCTGCAAATCCAGTGCAGCTATAGTTGCTCGCTCTTCTGCTGAAAGAATGTGCGGAGATGGCTTGGACGAAGGCCATCCAGTAACTGCTGAAGCACCATTGTGGCTTTTGCAAACCCATCCAACATCAGAAACCAGAGATTCATAAGATACCTGCATTTAGTTTTCATGAATAACAGGAAGTAAACATATTAGTGATTTTCCAGTTTACCAAAAAATGGTAGAAAGTGAATCACACAAACAGTACAAATAGTAGCCGAGAAAGGAGAGTAACTTTCATCTTTTGAAATTTTAATTTGAGTCCTGACAGCAAGGTAAAGGAATTAGAGGAAAGGTCTCTCTTAAAAGCTCTTTGCATTTGATCAAGTAACTAATGTAATTAACTTTCATTGTAAAGCAAAGTCGACCATTTTTGGTTATTTATAGTTGTGAAAAAGATAATATAAATTTTGAAGCAACACCATATAACATCGGGACATTGGTCATAGCCCCAGAATCAGGGTATCAATCCACTGATGTCTATCTTGTAAAAAGTTGAGAGCATTGTCAGATATTCAGATTAGCTTATTTTGTGGTCAAAATAGTTTATAATCAATTTTAAAACCCTCTTGATAGAACTTGGGGAAAAACAGACAGTTTATCAAAACCTAACCCAACTATTTGTCTACTAGTTTATAAGTGGCCTTTAGAATCAGCCAGAAAAAGAAAGACTTTAGGTTATACATAAATTAACATATAAACAACTACTGAAAACACAATAATAATCTGCAGACAACATTCTCTATTATAACAGTGACAACACAACCAAAAAAAAACACACAAACACAGGAGGAACTCAAAATGACTCAGAAGAAAGAAAAAAAAGCTGTAAAAGGTGAATGCTTATATTCAGCATTGTAGTTTAAAATAGACCCAAAATTATCTCACCTCATTTGCTTCTCCTGCATTGTCTGATTTCAAGTCCAAGACTTTCTCATCTACATTCTCACCTTCCTTCAGAATACTCTAGACACAAGAATCAAACATCATTTTAGACCTAATTTACATCACTAGGTCAAAATCGTTCCCTCTTCTTTTCTTCTAAAACTGATACACACAAAGAGATGATTAACCTCAGTAACAGTAGTATGAACAAATCCATGCACATCCTCCTCAGGTAGTTTAGCATTCGATTCATGGGAACCATCTTTTCCACCGTCACAATGATCCTAAAAAATTGAAAAAAAAAAAAAATTCAAACAAGCTCAATCACATAGCAAGAATCAGGTAATCACAACAAAAAGAAAAAGAAAAAAGAAACCACGAAATGAGCTTTTGAATTGAAAACTCGAACAGAGCGTGACCTCTGAGTCTGCCTTAGTTGGCTTCGTCATCGTCACTCCCAGCAGAGCATGCAGCAGTGATTAAGTAGTGTTTGGAATGTGAAAATGAAAAACGAAAGTTGAAAAGGGTTTTCGGGTAGAAGAACGCGTAACAAGTTTTGGGCTTTTGCAGGCCCATTTAGTAGTACTTTATTTTTGTAAGGTGCCCTAGGTATGTGGGATCCCAAATAGGTGACCTAGGTTAACTACATTTATGAATATAAGGAACGTGTGTAGGAAAAATAAAAAGCCAAGCTATAAATAAAGCCTATATGCATATGAGACAATAGGAAAAACAAAAATTTGGACCTTGTCATGAGACAAATTTTTGTCTATTATGCATGATGGGTAACAGGTAACATACTGTAAGATATTAAAAATTCATTAGGAAGAAGAACTTAAGTAACATAATATATGTTATAATACTTACAATCATGTCGTGCAATATAATATGCATTTGGAATCCTAACGTACGTATATATCTTGCTAAGTCTCATAATCAATGAGAAGGAACAGAGTTCCAATTAATTGCCGAGACATAAGATTTACATTCAAGACAAATGAAAATATTTAACTACAAATCAAAAAATTAAAAAGTTTTCAGTCTGAGTGGGATTCTGATTCAATTTGTCAAGCCAAACCCTCTTATTATTATTATTATTATTATTCTCACTACTTTGTTCTAGATCTTTCTTTTTCTCCACCACTTCACTTTTCTCTCCTGGGAAAAATATCCCATGAACAAACGACTCAACATCTTTTCTTGTAAACCCCGTTTTCTCCTCAACTTCATTCTGGGGAATATACGGTGGACGCGCAATCTGCAAAACCGTGTCCCACTTCACACCTTTAAAGAAATCGTGACCCTTGATTCCATCCACCCCAATCCTACGGTCAGGATCCTTTTCAAGCAACTCCCGAATCAGGTCCCTCAACGGCGTCGCTTTCCCCGTGAGGTCCGGCCCCCTGGTTAGAATCCGATGAAATGTTTCTTTCCTATTCGTGCCCTTAAACGGCGTCGTCCCATACAACATCTCATACAAAACGACGCCGTATGACCACCAATCAACGCCGAAGTTGTGGCCCTCCCCCGATATAACTTCGGGCGCCACGTAATCCTCCGTTCCGACGAACGAGTTGGACTTCTCCACCGAGTCCGACTCGCTCCGGCGCGGCGAGATGATGTCGAGTTGAGTTTCCAGTTCGCAAGGCGCGATGCCGGAGTGGCAATAGCAGTAGAATTGCGATAGGCGCCGCTTCCTCCGGTCCTTCTCCGGCGGCGGCGAGGGGGCGGGGCTCGGAGACGATTGCGGCGACTTGGGGTTGAGCTTCTTGGCGAGGTCGAAATCCACGAGCATTATGTGACCCGTTTCTTGGATCATGACGTTCTCTGGCTTCAAATCTCTGTACACCACCCCAAGATTGTGCAAGTACTCCAACGCCAGGACCAATTCCACGGCGTAAAACCTTCACAAAGGGGGAAATTGCATGGAACCGGATCAGAAGATGCGCATTTTCCGTCACGATTTAACAAAAAATTGGGTTACCTTATGGCTTCCTCAGAGAAGGTCATCTCGGATTGCCTCTTCCTAAGAGAATGCATGTTCCCGCCGTGGCAATACTCGATGGCGAACCCGACGAGCTCCTCCGTCTCCAGCACCCCTCGCAGCCGCGGCAGCAGCGGGTGGTCGAAGCGACGCAGTATCTGCTGCTCGAACCGGACCCTCTTGCGATGCCCGCTGCTCTTGTTCTTCTTCTCAATGAAGGCCTTCGACACAACCTTCAACGCCAGCCACTCATCCTTATTCTCATCATTCCGCCCGCCGCAGCACGCCTCGTCGCGGGTTCTCGCCAGGAACACCACGCCCTTTGCGCCGCGTCCCACGGCGGAGACAACTTTGAGGTTTCGGAAGTCCAAGGTGGTGGTGTCGTTGGTGTCGTTCATGGCCCTGGGACAAGGTGCCGGTTGTTTTTTCTCAAGCACTGCTCTGTTTTTTTTTATTTGTTATTTTATACGGTTGCTGCAATCTGCGATGCGATGTTGCAGGGTTTGTTTTGTTGTTTTGAAGGTTACGTGGATGGATTTGGAGAGGTGCAGGGTTTGCTAACAATACATCTATGACTTTGACTGAACCAACAGCGAAATTGGGATATCTAGAGAGGGGAGAATGTTCATGCTTCAAATATTCAAGGGAGACTATAAATAAGAAAATGTTTATGTACCCATCATCAAAGAATGTGGGGGGTGGAACAAGTAAACAATGTCACAATGCAATTTTGAATAATTTATGTTTTATGCACGTAAAATAAATTTTTTATTAGTATTTATTATGTCCCGACATTTTGCGGGTTGATTTTGACTTTTTCTTAATTAAATTTGTTTTTATTTATGTTCATATATGGTCTTATATTTTATAAAATGTTATTTGTACAGTCAATTTTATCAATTTTGGTGTAGACACCAAATCTCCCGTCTCGTACATATTAAAATGCTCATACTCACATTACATCCCATGTTGTGTGTGAGTGGAAACACTTAGTATCTACACCAAAGTTGATGTATAAATAATACTACTCTATTTTTTATTTGGTATTTTGTCATTATTTTGTTTCTTTTTTTGAAATAATGCATATATTTGTTTCGATTATTACAAAATCAAATCTTGCATTGAAAATATCAAATACTCTAGATAACGATCACAACTTTGGTTAGAAATTTTTTTCTGCAATTGTAAATACAAATTTCTATATGTAATACTTAGAGGTGACATTTAGTTATAAATTTGAGCGAAAATAAACTTTCTATAATTACAATTAAGTGTTAGCATATCACACTTATGGCTGGTTTGGCAGACTTGATAAAACACTACTAAAAAAAATGTTGAATATCAATAGATTTTATGTTCTCAATTTGCCGGTAAATGTTTTTTTTCAATTCTTGGGACAAAGATCGTTAGATCTTCCCACATATATTTATCTGCTGGTATTTCTACCAGGATAATTTGGCGCTAATTATCGCGGATATATTTACTAGTAAATATTAAATTATAAATTATTGATGGGTGAATGTTATTGTGGGGGCAGATATACCTGTCAGTAACTGTTTAGGGTTATTAAATTTATCGTTTGTCTTCTTTTTTTAATAAAAAATCACAACATAAGCACATCACCAAAATTTATCGTACGATGTATCTAACCAATTATGGGACCCACGTATGGACGAAACAAAATAGGCATGCTTATTTCCATTATCACGACCCAACTGGAGTCATGACCGATGCATAGGGGACCACAACCCCTAGCAAGCCTCGCATACTAAAATTTTTAGAAAAACGGATATAGTTTCTCTTGTATATAGACTTATCCAAACAAAGAAAACAAAACACCTGTAACCAATTCACAATTCAACCAAACTATTCAAAAGTCCAGAAGTTTTCATTGAAAAGAAAACATAGTTGTTTTACAAATCCAAAATAATTCTTAGATTACGTATTTAAATTCCAATCAACTTATAACTACATAACTACAAAAGCGAGAATTGGTCAGATCTTGTCTGTGGGTTTACTGGAGCATTCTAAGACAAAATAATACAATAGTCTAGCAAAATACAGCCAGAACAAGTTGGACTCACCACAAGAAAGAAAAACCTCTGCAAGCTAAAAGGCAGGAGGAACGGAACTTGGCCCCACATCTATGTCTGAAAATGGGGAAATAACAACGAGTGAGTTTGGAAACTCAATGATAGGTAGATGTAATTATAGCACACAAGGGACAAGTGAGAAAAATTATGATATTTACAATATGTATCTAAACAGAAAATATCCTTTTTGTTTCCTCATAAAGCTTTTCATAAACCGCATTTTCACGGAATCCATCATGTCAGGATATAACACAACATCAACAACGTGTTAGAGCTGTTACTCTATAACATACACTTAACAAACTGAAAACACTGATTTCAATGTTCCAGGATAGTATAATTGTCCCTTACCATCGAGGGCATGTAACCAGAACGCAGCCTACGTGCCGAGCTAGCATGACTTGTCCCTTACTAGCGAGGGCATACGTCATGGTGCACCAAGTCCAATGTGTATTGGCGTTGGCTGCAGATCCTGACACAACTTCACCCTATACCATTTATCTAACACTAAAAGTATTCATTTTCCACACCATGTTTTTTTTTCCATAAACAAGTCAGCCATTTCAGACAGAATCTAATCAATCTATTTATAAACCAAAACCAATCCAAATTTTCTTTTCTTGGCACCTTAATCGCAAAGCATTTGTTTCCAAAATGAACAGAACATTGTCAATGTAAACAATATGCGATAAATGATTTTTCATGCAATGATTACTAATAGGTCTTGTTCCACGTTTTAGTTCATAAAAGACTTCTCTTTCAAAAATATATAGTTCACATTTCTTCCCAAAATGCCCAAAGGCCTCAACAAACCATTCCTTCAATTTCTCAAAAGAACCAATTTGATTCTCACAACACTTTTGAAAACACATTTTCAATTCACACACACACATATAAGTATTAATATAGGAAAATAAACTACAATTACAATTAACTACTCACAACACAAGCCTCAAGGAGGTGCCTTGACTTAGGTGTAGTTAGGTGCCTTGAGGCTAATTTATTTTGTTAAAGAGCAATGTGCCATTAATAACACGAGTAAAACTTTCAAACAGACCCCTCACAACTCTACAATCGAACAAGTTGACTCTTCATAAATGAAAAGCTCATATTGACCCCTCATAAATGAATAAATCAAACAAATTGGTATCTTACGTTTTGATTTTCGAACAGATTCACTTCTCACAATTTCACTTTCAGGCAAATTAGTTCCTTTTAAATAGGTGACATTAAAATAATAGAGACCTCAAAGAGCTTATTTGTCCAATTATATCATTTACATGGGACCAATATAAATTTTTTGTTTATGACGAACCAATTTGTTGGATCCTAAAATTGTGAGAGAGTTATTTAGGTTTACTCTAATAACATGGGTCCTTCTAACATGGACCAGGCACTTAGTTGGACTAAAATGGTCTGGGGTTAAAAGTAAATAGTTTAAAAAGCTTAAGGACATTTTTGCAAAAAGAAGCCGTTAGTTGTAAGGCAGCATTAGTCAGCATTACTCTCTTCCTCTCTCTTCCACGCTTTCCTCTCTTCACCCTTTGCACTCCATCACTGCCCGACTCGCAACAACCGCCTTGTCTAATTCCCCCCAACTTGCATTCCCCATGCCCCCAACGCCATAGCCCCTCACTAATCCGACCCCTAGTTGCTGGATCTGTTGTCCAATAGTCGCGATGCTGCATCGCAAAGGGAAGGAGGAGCCCTGGTGGCTCTACTGCCTAAGCATTGCAACGATGCAATTGATGCCACACTAGATCTTGCATCTTGTAAAAACAAAGATGCACTTAATTTCAACCTAGATCTTGCATTATGATGGAGTTTTCTCATTTTTTTTTCCCTATTTTAATTTTTTTACTTTTCTGATTTTTTGTGAGCATATTCAAAATCGATCGATGCTAACCTAGATCTTAAAAATTGTTACGAGATGAATGGCGACAATAGGGGTGTACAGAACCCAGTCTGGTTCACTAACCCAGATCGGCTTGAAGCATTCAGCCCAAAGATGATTGGGTCTATTCAGGTCTAGGGCTGGGTTTAGGTCTTTAAAATTGTCCTGATCCAAATATAGAGTCAGGTTCGAGGTAAAGGCAAACCCGGCCCAACCCGACATATGTACATTTTATGGTGCAACATTTTTTGGATAATCTATTGTAGTTAAACCATATGTCTATTTTGGTGTGTAGAAAGTAAAAACCTAGCACATGAAGTATGTATAATTTTCTTTGTTTGTGCATCTTAATGAGTGCACCCATTATTTTTTTGTTGTTTGTGCTGTGCACTTTTGAATGGGAATGCTAAGATTAGAAATTTTATGTCATTTTGTTGTTGTGTTTGAAATTAATGGGTGTTTAGTTAGGAACTATGGTGCTTATTCAAATAGGAAGCAAAATGAGAAATGAAATAGTTGGTTTGCAATTTTTTTAACTTCATTTTTTTAATGGATGTCATTTTTTACTTTTTGGTTTGAGATAACATTGTCCTGTTTTAGGTTCAGCCTAAAGATGATTGAGTCTATTTGAGTCTAGGGTCGGGTTTGAGTCTTCAAAATTGACCTTGTCCAAATATAGGGTTGAGTTTAGGTAAAGGCAAACCCAGCCCAAGTACACCCCTAGGCGGCAATGCGGCTAGTTCAATGGTGGGGCAATGGCTGGTGGACTTGGGGTGGATGAGGGAGGTTGTCGTGAGCAAGATTGGTGCCTGGTGGTGACTATGTAAAGCAAATGAAGATCTAGTTGTTACACATCTGGTTTTGTTTGTTATCCGTCGGTCATCCCTCCGCCACTCTAGCTACTCCCCCTTGGCCGTCGCTACATCGTTGTTGATGTGCCGCAGCAGCTGCTTGTGGACTCGTAGATCTTTGTTGCGGTTATCGAGGTCGTCGTTGACGTTGCACCGCCATAACCACCCTTCGGCCACCATTCACGACCTCACAACCACAACAACATCCGCTTCCAACCCACTATCACAGCACCCTCACCTACAACAAAAATAATTCGCCTGCAAAAAACATCAGCAATAATTGGGACACAACTTCCATCATCGCTCATCATCGGCCATTATACAGCCATCACCCACCACCCCTTACAACAACCACATCTTCTCTCACTAAGTAAATGGAACATCATTAACTAATCTAATAATTTTAATTAACTCTAATTAATTTGCAATTTTGACTAAACATTCCTCCACTATGTAATTTGGTATTAACTGTAGGGACTTATTGCAAGTTACATTATTTTATTTTCATAAAACTTTAGGGTTCAAAACATAAATAATAAAGATTGTTAGATTGAAAATCAACTATTAAAACATTTGGACCAATTTAGACCAAGTAAGTGTTTGTTCCAGGTTAGAAGGCTCGTAAAATGGAAATAGAAGCGTGGCGTTGCAGCGCAAGTGTGGGCGCGTGGCTTTAACCTGTGACCCCAACACTCTCAAGCCCAATAGCAGGTGGAAGAAGAAGGCCTGAAAGAAAAAAGGATAAGGAAGAAAAGGAGTCTTCTCCTTTCATCTCTTTCGCAGAATGGCCACTTCCGTTAACACTCACAGGCAAGCTATCTCCCTCTCTCTCTCTCTCTTTCTGTGTCAGCAACTTCTTCAATTCTCCTTCTGACTATTGTCAATTTCTTCGTTTTCCCCTCTCTTTTTTATTAATATATATATTTTTGCAGTGTTCTTGGGTGGAAATCTTCCTTGTTGTTTTCACAATGTAATCGGTTCAATGCAGTTTCGCCTCATCTCAAACCGAAACCGCCACTCACCAATTGCTCCGTCACCTGCTCTGCTGCCTCCTCTTCTTCTTCCGGTATCTCCAATTTTTTTTTTATCTCAGCACAAATAGTCAACTTTTTTCTTTTTAATTTGTATTTTGTGTTCATTCTGCTCAATTTGAATGTTTTTTCTTCTTCTTCTTGTTGCTTGTTTTGAGGTGGAAAATGTAGTTGCTTTAAGTGATGACAGTCGTGGGTTCCTAATAAGAGACACTTTAAAATTCCATTAATTCAGGTGCTGCTAGTTGGCACTGATGATCATTGTATGATGCTAGGAGAGGGTAGTTCAGATATAGGGTGATTTATTCAGAAGAAGCGATTGTTGATACTTGAATTTGATTGAAGGAATAAAGAAACTGGGTTTCTCTCCTTCAAAAAAAAAAAGTCTTTTGTATTATGTGTTCATTCTGCCAAATTTGTTATTTCTTATTCTAAAGTTTTTTTTCAAAAACTTTTATACCCCCCTTTTTTTTCTCCTTTGAAGTGGAAATTTAGTTGCTTTTTTTGTGGGGCAAGTGATGACATTTGTGAGTTCTTCAGATACACCTTAAAATTCGGTTAATTCAGAAGTGATTGAAGGAATGAAGAACGATAAAAGAAGAATCACATTATTTGAAAGTATCTAGGTATGTGTCATGGATAAATTATGCCTAGAAGTCATTTAACTTGGTTTCATACATTTTTCGAGTTCTTCAAGAGTAATTACGATAGTTAAAACAACCCCATTAAAGTTTAAGAGTGTGTTCTGAGCATTTCTCTCTTGATTATTCTTTCATTCTTTCTTGTTATGCAGATACATACCTGCCCTCATATGGGCATTAAAAATTGAACTGATGCGGTGTTTCCTTTCCTTTTTAATTTTAATTGTATTCAGATCCGCTCTTGGTAAAGGCTGCTAGAGGAGATCCTGTTACTCGGCCTCCGGCATGGATGATGCGCCAGGCGGGAAGGTACATGGCTGTTTACAGAAAGCTTGCTGAGAAATATCCATCCTTCCGAGAGAGGTCAGAGACAACTGATCTCATTGTGGAAATTTCTTTGCAGCCTTGGAAAGCATTCAGGCCTGATGGAGTAATAATTTTCTCTGATATCCTTACACCTCTACCTGCATTTGGGATTGATTTCGACATTGAAGACGTTAGGGGACCTGTTATACAGTCACCCATACGCTCTGAGGAGGGATTAAAGGCTTTGCATCCGATTGACCTGGACAAGCTTAGTTTTGTTGGAGAATCACTGAAGATACTGCGCCAGGAGGTGAATTTAGTAGCATCGCCTTGTTGCTATCATGGCTACTAATCCTTCTGTGCCCACTTCCCTAACTTATACAATTTTTTACATAGGTTGGGGGTCATGCTGCTGTCTTGGGTTTCGTAGGAGCACCTTGGACAATAGCAACCTATATAGTGGAAGGGGGTACAACACGCACGTATACAACGATTAAGAGTATGTGCCATACAGCACCACATGTATTGAAGACTCTGCTTTCTCATTTGACACAGGCAATAGCAGATTACATTATTTTCCAAGTGGAGTCTGGGGCTCATTGCATACAAATATTTGATTCTTGGGGTGGACAACTACCTCCTGATATGTGGGAACGCTGGTCAAAGCCCTATATCAAAGAGGTAACATAGAAAAAAATTCCCATTTCTTTCATTCCTGTTGACTGTGTTTTAATTTTTCATGCTGTTCTGTTTGGGATCAATGTGATAGTAAGCCTTAATTTATGTATATCATCTGTATTCTAAGCACATCAACCAACCAAAAACAATCATGGAGGCTGGGAACTGTATAAGCTGGGAACTGTATAACAGTTAGCTTAACTTATTTGTTTAGCGGAAGATTCGAACTAGATCAGCAACAGGTGGCTTGCTGAAGTTTGAATTGCTTACAGGTTTTATGCTAAGCTAATTGTGATACAGTTCCCGGCCTCCATGATTGTTTTTGGTTGGTTGATGTGTTTAGAATAAGGTAATTTGTAAGCCTTGAGTAATGAATAAGCTCAATGGATGTTGATCTCGTGCTTCTGAATTCGCGGGAGAAAAATCCAAATCAGAGGCCACCTCTTCAAGTTTTTATATTTCATTGAGATTGATGTTACTGTTAGTATCTTGTCTTAATTTATAATACCTTAAAAATTAGCAAATTGAACCTTCGATAATATTGTGCCATCTCTATTCTCCCTTTTGTCATGTGCTGCTTTCTGAACTTCCAGATTATAGATTTGGTCAAGAGAAAATGTCCCGAGACACCGATTGTTCTTTATATTAACGGAAATGGTGGCCTTCTTGAGCGTATGAAGGAAACTGGAGCCAATGTTATTGGGCTAGACTGGACGGTGGATATGGCAGATGGAAGAAGACGATTGGGTAGTGGGATAGGTGTTCAGGGAAATGTCGACCCTGCCTACTTATTCTCCCCTCTTGCTGCCCTCACCGAAGAAATTCAGAGGTTGGTGATTTAATATCTCTGAACTCTACTATTCTTGGAATCATTCTGTATGGTTGTTTGCTTAAAGCTAGACATTAGTACATAACCTTCCTGATATTTGCTTAATTAATTTGTCAGGGTTGTGAGGTGTGCGGGGCCTAGACGGCACATCCTTAACCTTGGTCACGGCGTTCTTGTCGGCACGCCTGAAGAAGCTGTTGCACATTTCTTTGAAGTAGCGAGGAGCTTGAAGTTTGATACACTTTTCCAAAACAATACTGCAGAAGATCCTAAACTCGTGGTTTAGGGATAAATGCCTCATTAGTGTTGCCACTTTGTGTAGAAGTTCAAGCCTTTCTGTGGAAGAGTGAAGGCTTATTCCCTTATGGTTCTTATGTAGCTATGTGATGATCAGAGGTCGAGGATTTGCACATTGGAGTGCCGGCTAACTGATGAAACTAGGTGAATTTTGATTTTGTATTCTGCTGTATCTATAATTGAATTATGGTAAATGAGTTAGAGGGTCCCTTCCGGATAGTTTCATTTTATGTTATTTTTTTCACTTGGGGTCACAACCCCCTCTTGGTACTAAATATTTACTTTAAATAACTGATTTATTTGGAATTTGTAAGGAGCTTTGGCTTGTATGTTCAAATTGTAAGCAAATTTTCCTGGTAACTTGATCTCTGGCATCCATGGAGTTTGATTGAGACTACAGGTATAAAATTCAGAGTAAACTTTTATTTAACTTGGTGAAGAGGTACATTGAAAGTTCTTTTTTTCCCCCCATTTTTTTATAGGGTTTAGGGAGTATAAGCACACATTATCACTGCAGGTGAACCATTACGTTTCCACTGGACTGATTGCGATAATGGTGTAGAGCCTCATTTAGGGTCTTGAGAGCCTTGTCATATGATATAAACCCCATAAAGTAGAACTCATAACCATCCACTGTGACAACCTGCATGTATTTTTCTGTGGAGTTCAATCTATTTGTGGTAGGACTAACTCTGCTCAACTGATCCAGCTCCAGTACAACCTACACGAGACACAAAATAATCAGCAAATAGATGCTGCTAATTTTGAAAATCCAGAAGTATTATGGTGTCAAATTATAAAACTTGGAAGAGCGATTGTCCAAGGTGGTCTAAATTTGCAGAACTTGTTAGGGAGTGAATTGCTTGAAACTACAAGGACTTGATGAGGGAAGGAAATACCTTATAGTACAAGCACTGATGCTGCGGGGAGAATGGATAGTGACAAAGTGGATAGTCACTGCAAAATGCTAATCTTTTAGTGGTTACATAAAGTGTTCCAATCAAAGGTCCAGCGGTTGTTGATATGTAGCAAGCAAATGGCTTCAGGAGCTTCTCTCCATGTAGAAACCCAAATTTCTGTTGAAATAGTTTCTCAGGCCCTCCATTTGTAAGTACCTTTGTTCCTTGAACAATTCTTGCCATTGCGGCATCAGCTGCACTAGAACTCATTCTGACTGTGTGCAGAAAATAGATTCAATTAAAATTCAGACTTGGGACTTGGGAGTGTTGAGTGACAAATCCTTTAGTGTGTCAGAGATTGAGACTGGTAGGATCCCCTAAAAAACTATGATTATCTGTGTTTGATTGATGAGGAAGTTTTGCAATTCAACTTCCAAGTGATGATTAGATAGTCTTGTAATTATAAGCTATAGTGGCTTTTTTTCAATCAAGTTGCCTCCAATCATCCTTTATATTCTCCAAGCTTGAATGTTGGTTAAATTAACTTTTCAAATAAGTTTTTAGTGTTTAAAAAGCTTGTAATTGGGTCTTCATATTATTTCATATTTTTAAACAATTCCTTACTAACTTTACTAAACTTAAGTGGTCTGTTTAATAAATAAGTACATATTTAGTGACATATTTGAAAATTCAGTAAAGTGATAAGAAACAACATATTAATTTAACCATGATTGCATATTGAGGAAAACAAAGAACCCTTTTATTTTACATCATAGGACAGGAAAAAAGGAGATGAGGAAAAAACTCACTGTGATTCCAGAAATTTTCAACCATGATTTCTGCTTGTTTAGTTGCCTTTCCAACCTTCCTGCTGCAGCGGTTCAGTCCATCACATAGTGAATCCATTGGATTAGGACCTGAAAATCAAAGCACAACAACAGTGAAACAAGAAGAAAAATTTGGCTACAGAACATAACTAGTCCTTTCTGGAAACCACTCACACGGTTATTGGCTGATGCAGAGGAAGAAGGAGCAGGGGACATGTGAACATAAGGGTTGTTGTTGCCGTTGCCGGTTGTTGTTCTATCAGTGACAGGAATCTCTCTGTGACTGTTCATTCTGTTTGTGAAGAGATGGAGCCAAGGGAGATTGATGGTGGTGGTATGAGAGAGAGGAAGGAAGAAAAAGATAATAAGAGAGCGAATATATAACAAGTTGGGAAGTGAACAAGGAAAGGGAGAAGGGCAGAAACAAAGGAGAGTGTGTAGGGAAGAACAGTGAGATAAATATTGTTGGCCTAATAAAGATGCTTATGCTAGAATGCTTATCATGTCACCTTTTGAATACAGTTTAGGGAATTACGCATTTAACATATTGATTGGGCCAATGACATATATACATATACCAACTACATTATCACAACTGTTATATTTGAAAGCGAATGTGATCTGACTTTCTTGGTTTGTGTTTTACTTCTTCTTTGTCATGATATGATTTGAGTTTAATTTGTATGTGTGACTATCTTTTTTTTGGGTGTTGATTCAGTTGGAAATTATCCTAAGGGGATGGCATGGAAAAGATGGCTACATGTATACTATAAAACGTTAGTATTTAACAAGGGAATGAAATGGCCCAAGAAGAGAGTAAAAGTTCTGTTCTTTATTATTGAATTGCTCATATTTGTTCCAAATTTGACCATTTAAGTAAAAACAAAAAGTTTCCTTTCATACATGACTGAATTATAATTTTATCCTTAAAAAATAGAGGTTCATTATTGTTAATAGGACAAAATTATAGAATAAAATATATCTCTTTTCTTTCCATTTCCTTCTATTATAATTACCAAACAAGTGTAGGAGAACTCTCCTTTACTTTCCGTATTAAACTCCCAAACAATAAAGTGAATGCAACTATCCATTTCAATCTCCCAAACAAGGGTTGGGGTTTTGTTAAATAGTTAAGTTCATCCATAACAGTGTCTCTTAGAATCTTATTTCAATTCAGAATTTCAGATGAATCAAGGTGTTGTGTTTGCCTTTATGAGTGCTGAACAATGTGAAAGCTCAAAAGAAACTTTTAATAAAAAAAAAAGTAAGTATTCTTTTATTATTTTTGAAATGTTATGGTGAGTGGTTCTTTTATAGGAATTGGGAATCAAAGTAAAGTGATGCTAGAAATGGTGGTGGTGATGAATAAATGGAACATAACGCCGAAAGAGAGAGATGCTACCACAGTGGAATATGATGCTAAAACTAAAAGCATAGTTTCAGAATAATGAAGCCCATAGAAGAAGAAGAAGAAGAAGAAGGCACAAGCCCAAACCATTTCTCGAGCCCAATCCATGCCCATCCATGAATCGCCCAACCAAGTTTACACAAACCAAAAAAGGACAAATAGATAATGATTTGAAAAATTCTTCACTCTCCTCCTTCCCTGTGGATACTGTCATAGGAGGGAAAGTTGATTGAGTTAATCCATCGAACCGATTAATCTTGGTTATGATTGATTTGGGTCATCGCGTTGAAAAATTGACCATTAATAAGTCGATTCTTAATTTTTGAATTTTTTAACAATGTGAACTCGATCAATCATATGCCCTTTTTTTATATAAATTTAAAGATTATTATGCGATTATGTCACAAGACATGAGACATAGTTGTGTTAATTGTGATTGTTATTATCAATTATGAACCATACTTTAGTGGTTTATCATATTTTTTTGATTTTTGAAAAATCTTTTTTAGTTTTTGTTTTTTTATATTTTTAAAAACATTATGTATTTACAGGTAAACTCAAAAATCGAACAAACCCGGTTATTCAAGTTGGTTTGGTTCGACTTTGGTCCAAAAAAGCATACAAATCGAACCAAACTGGTTCAATCTAAAATAGTTGGTTCAGACACTTTTTTTTTCCCAAAACCGAACCGACCGACCAACCCAATTTCACCCATATGCAACCAGATCCATAGTGATTGCTCTCTCCATCTTAAATTCATTGATGGACATACTATTAACGTTCAACATTGTTTAGAGATAGAACATAGATAACTCTGATAAGTGCAACTATATAAGATAACTCTCTATCCTTGAGTTAATTTTTAAAGTTGAGATAGCTCACTTAATTCTTTAATATAGTATCAGAGTCTATTCTCACCACAACAACATCGTCCTCATCATCGTCATTCTAGAAATATCAAAGCTATCTAGTGATGCAACAACAACAAATTATTATATACTCACGCGATCTAGTGTCGGAATCT
This sequence comes from Nissolia schottii, assembly GCA_003254905.1. NCBI lineage: Eukaryota > Viridiplantae > Streptophyta > Magnoliopsida > Fabales > Fabaceae > Nissolia > Nissolia schottii. The sequence goes on along the minus strand of QANU01067007.1, from coordinate 14,451 downwards.
CAGTGTGTGATGCATTATTGCACTGTTCACTTTCATTTTGTGAATCACAATATTCTAACTTCATGTATATAAAATAAAATAAATAAAAATAAAAAAGATGCAATGCGAACCTAACTAATTAAATTTGAACATTATTTAAAATTTTCTCTGTGAGTTATAAAACTCATTTTATAGGATTAATTTGAGAAGTTTTATACTAGCAGCAGCTAGGGTTCAAATTTAACTTCTAACTTCCTAAGTTGTGTTTTTGTAGGTCGTTTTGCACGTAAATAACATGCATTTATAAAAAGAAAAATGTTTCTACCATTCTCAAGATCCTTGATAGCTGTTTGGAAAGCATGCATGTAGGCCTCAAGTTTCTTGTGCCTAAGGGCAAAATGACTAATCAACAAGGAAAAGCTTAAGTTCTAGGTTTAATTTCAATATAGTTTAACTATACTTTGTTTTAGAGTGGTAATAATTATATATGATCAACTAGTGAATCAAAACTGAAGTTATAGAGAATCAGAGATACGTTTGTCTTAGAAATTGCCACATTAAGCTAAATTAATGGATAGAATTCGTATCTTTTTTTTGGTTAACATTATTGCTGAATTCTTTTTTTTATACCTTATTCCATAAATTAACAAAATGGTAATCTGATTAGGACAACCAGCACTCAAACAGATCAACATTTTGATCAACGCATAGTCATGAGAACTAGGCGTTTACGTCTCTCGCATTTGCAATAAAAAGAACTATACAATAAAACATATCACCATAATTAAGAAGGTTTTTAATTATTTTTGTTGAGGTTTCATAGGCCAAAGTACTATGCATGTTGAGAAATTATTAAAAGATTATGAATTACTATGTTGCTCTTATCATAGATAAAGTGACATTTCAGCTTTAATGCGGATCCTCATATATCATTTTTAAGATCAAGTGAGTCATTCTACCAATGTTACAACATAGTCTAATTTTCATTTTTCATGAGTACTCAATAATTTTAGGTATATATTATTATTTTAGGACCCACTCTAACTGCATTTTTGGAATTGCTGCACCACAACGGCACAACTCCAAATGGAGCAACTTTAATTTATATAGAATTGCAGTTAATGCATTTAATCATGGATTAGATCTTCCAACAATAATCCAAACCTCAGGCCCCATAAGCAACTACTAGTGCCAATTGCCAAAATTCTTATACCCTTATAAACTTTCTATGAACAAATTGCCCCAAAGTGTTTTTTTTAATTGGTTAAAAGATTAAGGCTTAAATCCGAGAGGTCATGCAAGTATAACCGTGATCACCACCAAGACTTAACAATGTCTGGCTCATATAGGAAGGATCTCGTTAAAATCTTTTTAGAGAAAAATCCAATAGTGTAATTGGACTGAATAAGCTCTTGAACTCTTAGCTTGACCACAAACAACTACAACTCAAGCGAGTTGTAGCCATCGTTACACTCACTTGAGGGGTCTGCTTCGTCCCTACATTATTAATTAATGTTATCACTATTGCCGTTAATGAGAAATGGTTGAAAGTCATTTTTTTAACCTAATTTATCATCGTACCATTTTATACATATATACTTGTTAAAATTTGAATTCATTTCATTAATTTTAGTTTTTAATTTTGACAAATATTCGTTTGAGATGAATAATAAGATAAATTAGATTAAAAAATAAAACTCTAACACTTCTCTACCATTAATATTTGTTCACTGCTATTCAAGATCTATTTGCATTTGCAGGGGAATCTCCTAGGAATATTGCACATAGAACAACACTAAATGGTGACTTTTCATGACATTTTAGAAAGAACTTGGAACAAAGATCTTCTAGGGTAGGGTTGAAGCAATCCAAAATAAGAGGCCTTATACACATAACCCTAGATATTTATAGACTCTCACTAATTTTACACGCATATTTTTGCTTTTTAGACGCCTTTTTTCTTGGCTTAAGCATATAGTATTTTTGTAGGTACTCCTATCGTCGCTCGTTGTAACATCATTAAAGTAAGACAAGACCGCACCTTCCAGTGAGAAACATAGTCTTTTTATTTTATCATTCAAGGTTCTACCCATAAATCCTAATTAAATTAACCATAGAACCTAAGGTTATTAGAACTAATTTTTATTTTCTACTTTTATTTTTAATTTGTTTTTGTTTTTTAAAATTTTGCGAAGAAACGGCTTTTAAATAACCTTATTTAAATAACCTTGTTTTTTAAATAATAAAATCTTAAATATAAAGAAATGGATTAAAAATAAAACAAAAGCCAAACATACTCATCTCCATAATCCTAGATTCCCAATAATACCTCCTATTAAACTCCGGGGTGATCTGCAGGATCAAGCTACTTTCCACACTCTCTGTGCACATGATGTATAAGGTTATATGTATTTCTGATTAGCAATATCACTAACTACTATACAAATAGAATCCTCCCTCAAAGATTACAAATAGCTAGAAATCAAAACCAAACAAATGGCATCACAATCATATGAACAAAGCTAGCTCTCCCATCATTTCAAGGCAACAACTCAATATGTCACATATTGCTAATCTAGGCATATTTTAATTTGCATTAGAATAGAGCCTAATGCCTCCTACCTCCGCCATTTAAGCTATATATATGTGTCATCATTGCATTATCTTCAATTTTGAAAATATCTCTAAACTAGAAGTGTCACTCAACAACGCTTAGATACATTATCTTACATATTGAGAAAATATATTTAATTCGTCATGGCTAGATACCATATATATAGGATATTGATGTATAGGCTTTTTAGGTAATACTTTAATTTAGTCACAATCCCACTTCCAAGATGAGTTGAGCACCTAACTAGGAGCCCAGAGTGATACTGAATGGACATATTTCCTCTTAACATTTAAGGGATTCATGGCAACAAACAATCACTCTGGAATATAGTTGATTGGTTAATTATTAAGCAAACATTTAAAATAAAAACCTTTTTGTTCTGGCCAAACCTAAAAGTGTCCGATTGGCCAGGTCTAATAGAGTAGATGATTGACTAAGATGTTAGGAGTGTTATGATCAAATTATAACATGTCTTCTATAACTCATAATAAACTTCTTATATAATGTTATAAGCTACTCTTACACTGTCAACGGTTGAGCACTCAAGAGGTTCATATGGCAACAAAACAATCACCGTAAAATTTAATTGTTTGGTTAATTATTAAGCAAAAATTACCCAAAAAAAATTAGCCCATTAGATAAATAGTAGGTGATACTAGAGTGGCAGTTATAATTAAACTGAAAGCTAATATTCATGTGATCATCTCTTCACCCTAATATATATACATATTTTTGTGCATGACAAGATTTGATATCAAATCGGTCTCAATAATTGAAAGAAAGGTCTTAATCATTGTGTTAAGTCAGAAAAAAATGAAGTGATCAAGTCAAATATGTTGATTAAAAATTGATGAAGAGGTATCCAATGACCATTAACCCACTTGCATTATGCACTCTGTGGGACATATCATCTTACATAATCGTGGGGAAACCACCTTGGGAAATACTTTATAGCTTCAATCACCTTGGTTTTTCCATTTCCTATCAATGCCAGGAGAAATTTTTGGATGTCTTTTTTAGGAAAGAAAAAAGGTTTTGGTATATTACATTCACAATTTAACTCTCTACATATTTCAGAGAAAATTTTGCATACTCGCATAATGCTTCAAAAATATATTATCAGCCATCAATTAATTTTATTCAATTTGTAGCGTTTAGAAAATATATAAAGTAACAAAAATTTAATGGTCAATAATGTTCTTACAACATATATTAAATGTGTTTTAAAACATGCAATTTTTGTTTTTTTTTGTGCATATCATTATTATCTTTCACTTTTACTACAATTTTAATAACTAAGGTGTTAAACAACGAATGAAACAAAAGCAAAAAAATTTCATCCGCTCTAGGTGCAATTAAGAATTTATTTTGAAGGCAAGTTTCCCCACTAACTTATTGGAGATATATCTCTTTGTTCAACTATATGTGTGTAGATGGTAATTAGTATAATGTAAAATATAATGAATGCATGGCTATGTACGTGTATATGTATTATAAGTAAATGAACATATAGTCAACACATTAAAGAGCAATAAGAGAAGAGTTTTCACTTAATCATTCTTAAGTTATAAGTCTTGTAGTTGCATACAATCTCGTGAGACACAACAAAAAGCATAATCGAATCTCTAAACAACACAGCATCAATCTTCTGAATTTCCATGAAAAATAAGCCAATATATATATACACACACACACACCATGCATCATTCACTACTTGGGAAAGAAAAAGATTATTTTCACCACTATGCTTGATAGATAGATACTAATGATGCATCATGCAACTTAATTCTCATATATATATATATATATAAAGGGTGAATACAGAAGTACAGAAACTTACCCAACAATGTTAACTCAAATTCTTGGTCAACTTGATTCTAAATTTCTCATTGGAATAACAAAATAACACTTCTTGACACATAAAGATACCATGCACGGAAGGGCCAAAGGACATTGCTAGAGAGAGCTCCAATTTCCAGGTGGTACTGCAGCTATTAATGTTGTTATCCCCCAAGGCCTAGCAACGGATCATTCAGGACTTTGAAATTATTTAGAGGGACCTGAAATCATAAGTCAGAAGCCGTAAACCAAACATTAAATTAATGCACGTTCATGCAGGATTAATTACAATGATGAGATTAATTGTTATGCATTGACAGTGCAAAACATTTTTACACTATTATCTAATAAAATCTTGTCACATAAATAAAAGTGGTTGATTCTTTCACTCATTACTGATCAGAAAGTCATGTATATAGAATGATTTAATTAGATGATAATGCATAACAATTAAACTCACAACAAAGCGTTTTTCTTAATTTGAAAGCATTTAAGAGTTTATCATCATGCCTATAAGGTGAGAAGTTCACAACCGAAGAACTTAACCTTTATTTCACCTAATTACCCGAAGATAGAAGAACAGTAAAAATGCAAGAAAGGAAGATGGATATAGTATATATGGTTCAGGAAATCAATTTTGCATAATTAAGCACAAACTTATCTTTGTTACAATTACAATGGCATGTGCCTATCTATGCACGATAAAGTTATGGCCATGGTCCTTAGCACATCAGTAGGTAGTGGAAAAAAAAACAGTGTAATTCATGTACGGAGGTTAGAAATGCATATAACATCTTCACCAAAGGAAATAGGAAATTCATACACAAATTACACAATCAAAAACCAACAATGGAAAAAAAAAAGCAAAAAAAGAGAGGATATATTCATATGGTGGGAATGGAAAAGAAAAAAAAGGGGGGGGGGAAGGAAACAAATCAAAATAGGTTAGAATGAGACAAAAACTTAAAAGAAGACTAGAGTTTGGTTTTGCATAGTACCAATGAGATATATATATATATATACACACACACAAATTATGCCACCTGCAGACAAGACAATTGAAAGAAAATGCAATTTCCCCTCAGCCATAGATCTTGAATCCTTTTTCTTTTCCTCCCAAAATTACAAATTTTTCCGAGTATAGAATTAACAAGAAAATCTATTTGCGAATCAGAATTAATTAAAATTCTAAAAACTTTATTATATCGTTATATTTTGTGGAAGGCACCATAGGATAGTGCGAATACCGAAATAAGTAAGATTGTGTGGAAAAGCAAACATAGTATGAGCAAAAATATAATAATAAATTATGTAATATAAGCACAAAAGAAATAACTAAGAAACGTAGAAAACCATGATGATGATAACATTGTCATCTTGCATGTGAAAGGGGACAAGTAGAAAACTTATACAAGAGTGCATTGCAAAAGTCCCTACCCCATACATGATCATTCGTCATTCAATATATATATGTATATATATAATGTTCAAAGAAAACAAGAAATTAAGGTAAAGTATGCACTGTTGCAGTATACATACAGTTAAAGGTATTCTACAAGTAAAATACATGTCAATTAGGGTTTTGATGTCCATGACTTGGGGTTTTAATGTGAAATGAAGCATGCGATGCAAGATCATATACAAATCAGCTTTTATATATATATATATTTTACAAAGAACTGTGCTGATGAGTTAGAATGTTAGATGAAATTTCCCTTTCTAGTAGAAATCTTGGTGTGGAAAATTCAATGACTAAACATTCAAATTAATTGTGGAGTTTTATATATATATACATAATATATGTCCTTATTAATGCACATAATGTCAATGATTCAATCAACAAGATACCCTTTCTTTTCCATGTTAACTTCTGAAAAAATAGCATCAAAATCAAATCCAAAAACACATAAGAAATAATTTTTACCATATGCTCTTCCAAATATTACTGCAAAGGTAAGCTTGAGGTGTCTCCGTTGGCCTTGATTAGGTTCCTCTTCTTCTTTTTCTTCTTATAAGGGATTCCTCTTGCCTTGGCTTGAGAATCCCTCACCTCCCGCAGGTAAACTCGTATGGAGCCACTTGCAAACGGGTTTGTCTCAGGCAACCCTCCATTTTCCTCGTATGCGGCCCTCAGCCGCCCGATGAGGGCGTCAAGGCTCCCCCAGGCTTGCTTGAGAGGGCAGGTGCAGGGTCCTGGCGGCTCGGTTTGCCCGAAAAACAAGCATCCTTGTGAGTGCACCTTGGTTTTCCCGAATTGGTCCAGGTACCTGAGGAACTCCAACACATGGCTTGAGTTGCACTGAGAGAGTGCAACTGGAGGCCTTTGGTTCCTCAAGTACTGACCAAATGTATTCCAATCCCTCCTCTTTTGAGACTCATATCGGCTTAGCGGCAATTGTTGTTGCTGCTGAGGCCGATCATCACCACCGCCACTATTGCCACCGCCAGCGCCAGAAGCTGAAGCTGAGGATCTTGACGATCCTTGTGCTATATCTTTTCCTTTGGTGGACATATGAGCTAGTGATAACTCATCTATTTCTTTTTGTGAAGAAAGAGAGGGGTGGGGGGAGAGAAGAGAAGACAATAGAATAGAATAGAAGTGGAAGAATTTTTTTTAAAAATGATTAATTAATTTAATTAAAATTTGGGAGATCACATCAAAGGGCTATAGTGAGGGGACATGACATGGGACCAATGAAATTGCTTTAGCCCTTCTTTTTCCTCCTTCCCTACATTATTTCTTGCTTTAGTGTGGTACTATAAGTATTAATCATACTTTATTTTGTTTTCTCCCCCATATTTTTTTATTATTATTGTGCTTCCATCATCTAATCAATTATTATTGGGTAATTTGGCGTAATTAGTACTAAGGTTAATACCCCTGGTGACCATTTTATTAATTGGCAGTCTAGGTCATCTAGCTAGTACTTAGGGGCTTGTTTGCTACGCATTAAGCAAATTTTTGGGGTTAAAAGTTAATGGCTTCCGTAACCTATTCTACAACATATTTTCACATTGTTGTAGCTAGGGAGTGTGGTGTCACATCTCTTTCACTTGGTCACGGTGCACACAACTTTTTAACCAATTTTTACCTCATGCTTTTTTACTAACAAAGGGAAATTAACATTAATAATGGAGCTAGTGGAAGAGTTGTAACTCAAGGATATATCAATTCTTTTAGGATATTAATTATTTTGTTTCGTAATTGCATGTTAGTTAAATTGTGGGTTCTTTTTACTGTTAGAGTAGCATGTGTCTCGACTTTGCTAAATTAATTACTTCAAATTCACTAGAATAGTTTGAAGAAAAGATTATGCTTGCATTTACTTCAGCCTACCATATTCCTCCTCACATTATTCCAAGGATTATTTTTGTTAAGAACCAATTTTATTCCATCAAAAGAACACAGACAATGATCACCATTATAGAGATCTCCAAGTCACTAAATAAATTTATTCCAAGAACTTATTTGTAAAATAAATAAGTAATCAACTTTAAGATGAGGAAGCAAATTTAATTTTCAGACAAAAATAATTAAATTTGGTGAAAAGATTACATAAATTTTATATTCTCACAATCTGCTGTAAATTAATCTAATAAAAATAAAGAGATTAATTAATGGATTGAAAATATATGAGAGATTGATTTTATAAAATTTAAAGCATGAATTTAAAGAGGTGCTATGAATTTAAAGAGGTTAGTTTTTTATACGATGCCAGTGTAAATTTATTATTTCATTAACTCGAAACTAAATCTAAATTTAAATGGCTTTTAAAAAAAAATTAACAAAAGTTTAGGGGCTTTTATTCTATTGCTTTGTCGGTTTCTTTATAAGAACAAAACCCTTATGTTTCTCCAACCCGTAGTTTAGGAAAAGAGGGATTAAATCATTTAAAGTGGAGGAATGGTAGTTGCTTGCAAAATTATTGTAAGTATCTTAACGAGAAAATATGTAAATTTCGGATGAGAATATCAACGATTTAATTATAAGATAAAAACATTAATGTGACAAATTACACGTATATAATAATTGTTAATTTTCTCATGCTAAAATGCACCACTTATTTTAGATGAGCCAAATCCAAATCCATATACACGTCCGAGCACATGAGGTGGCCCATTTGCATAATTTCAACACCTAATTTCGTGGCATAATCATAATCTATATTTCATTTACAAAAGGATAGAAAGCCAACGCGGCCAAAATCAATTATTAGGAAGTGTCTGGTACGAGGTAATGTAAATAGATTATCGATAATCTTGTAATTAAATTATCTGACAATCCACATTAACCTGCAACATTGCTAGTAATGTGGATTACTCAAGTAATCGACATTATCTCTAAAGTGGTAATATGGATTACCTCCATGAGAGGTGTCAATCTAGATTATCATCTTTTAGGTAATCCTTCAACTTTTATTTTGACAAAAATATTCTTAACAAAAACAACCCCCTTTCTCCCTCTCCATGAGCCACCACCCACAATCACCGCCATCACCACCATCACCAATTTCACCGCCACAGCCACCACATCACTTCAGTCATCGCCACCACATACCACCACCATTGCCGTCACCACCACTGACACCTTTGTCGTCGCCACAACCACTACTACTACTACACATCACCACCACCGCCACCACCACCTACCACCTACCACTTCCACCACCACTATTGCCTCCAACATATATACCACTCACCACCACCGCGACACCATCACCATCGTCGCCTCCACTATCGCCTCCAACATATATACCATTCACCACCACCGTTGCCGCCGCCGCCACCGTCACCATGCTCATCGTCACAACCACCTACACTATCATTACCCACCACAGCGTCACCACAATCACCACTGCTATGACTACACATCACTACACCACCACCCATTGCCCCCGCCACCACCACTACTTCCACTACCCACCACCACCACCTCTACTACCACTATCATAATTGTAGCCACTGCCCCCACATCCATCACCAATACCTCTACCATGACTCACCTCCACTACCATAATCGTTGTCATCACCACCACAACTCCTTATTTCCACTATTATAGCTGTCACTACCACCACCATTACCACTACCCATCACCACAATTGTCACCACCACCATTGTTGTTGCCTTCACCACCATCACCACCACTGCAATACACCAACCAATTTTTATTATTTTTATTTTATTGATATTATGGTTATTTTTTTATTTATTTAATTTATTATTATATTAATATTTTAGTTTTATTTTTTATTTAGAGGGCATTATGGTAAAATACATTTATTACTTGGCAATCTTTCATTGAGCTTCATGTTGTTGTGAAGTTAGTCTTAGTTTATATTTTAGTTATTCAATTAGTTTATTTTATATCAATTAGTAGATTGCTCCAATGAACTACAGGCAAGTTGTCATGTATTTTCAGTTATTTGAATTCGTATTTTAATTATGGATTTTATGTAAGGATTTCATGAGAAAAGTATTTAGTTTATTTAAAAAAAAATTTGTATAAATTGTTTATAAATCGTTACTCTTTTCATGATTAGCACGTTAAAAGGCTTTCGTAAGAAAATTAGCCCCTTGCATGTCATTAGCGATTTATGGGGTCGTCATAGTTGGTATCAGAGCTATAGATTTTTTTGTGTGTGTCACTAGAGTGTCTTTAAGTAAGATTATGACTATGTAAATAGAATGACCACTATTTTCACAAGTTGCGGTGTTACTCGAAGCCTTTAGAAAGTCAGTCATGTTTCGGATCAGGTAGCAATGCCAATTCCTTCTTTCATATTCTCATATGATTTTCCTATTTTTTCTCTCATGAAAACCATGGTTATTATTTTCCACGACGATAGGTATACCCCAGGTGTTCATGCTATGTCAGTATTCCTTATGTTAGTTATATGTCATGTATGTTCGTGTGTGTGTGTGTGTGTGTATGTATGTATGTATGTATGTATGTCTAAGTATGTCACAATTGCAAGTAAGCCATGTCAAGCGCACCTATGTTTTTGTGAGTTTAGAGTCATATTGAATTTTGGGGGCCAACATTTTTAAGGGGGATAGATTGTAACAGCCTATTTTTTTTTAAAAAAAAATTAAAGGAGCGAACCGCTACAACAATACAACGGTACCAAACCACTGTAGTGGTTAAGGAGTGCTACTGTAGTGCGGTGAAATGGCTTGGGGAGCAAGTCATGTTTCCCCTATAAATAGAACCCTCCCTTGAGTGTTTTTACATGCTAATTCACTTAGAAAACTTGGAAGATTGTGCTTTGAGTGTAAACTTTCTCTCAGTTCTACTTTTATTTTTGTTCGTGGGAAAGCAGTGCTTCCATGTATGGTGTCAGGAGCTTTCAGTGTCAGTGCCCCTCAGTCTTCAACCATTCCAAGTGAGTGGCATTTAATCATGATATATATATATATATTTTCCATTAATATTATATATGAAAATATATTTTTAATGCATGTTTTATAATTTTAGTTAGTTTTATGCTTAGTTGATTTATGTCTCTTAATTTTAGAATTTATTTTATATATTTCATTTATAGAAAATATTTATAAAAATATTTTAGAACTCATAAAAATTATTTTAGAGATACATGAAACCATTTTATTTATTTATGCATAAGATGAGCATGATGTATGTGTATGTTGCATAAAACCTTAGGAGGAAAGAATTCGGTTCAACTATCAGTTATTATGTTTAGAAATGTTTTTAAGGAAACTATATATAGTATAGAACTGTAAGTCAACGACAACCTACGTTAACCCTTAGTACCATTGTACGTAGTTTAGAGTCAGTTTGGCTATCAGGAATCTAGAGACTCGAATAGATCAGATTACTAATAGCTATCGAGACCTAAGTACTTTGGTAGTCAATTAAAGTTAGATCATAATACTCGTGAATCGTCTATCTAGATATCTTCCTTGATTTTAATGATTATGCTTTAGTATTTGATTATTTTTTTTATATAAAGTAGAAACATGTTTTTAAGGTATGGTTTATATATATATATATATATATATATATATATATATATTATGTATTGAATTGTTTGTGCCATGTTTATGAATTGTCCCATGTGGTTGTGAACCCGCTCACTGAGATGAAGACTCACGTTCACATCTATTTGTTTCAGTTGTAGCTCAAGACAAAGAAATAGTAACCAATGTTCCTTCATTGAGTTTCACATCGTCGTGAAGTTGGTCTTAGTTTATATTTCAATTATTTAGTTATTTTATTTTACGCCAGTCAGTATAGTGTGCTCCAGTGAACTACAAATGGGTTATCACGTATTTTCAATTATTTGACTTTGTATTTTAATTATGGATTTTAGTAATGATTTCATGAGACAAGTATTTAATTTATTTATAAAGTTTAATTGATTTAAAAGGCTTTCTTATAAATCGTTTATAAATAGTTTCGTGTTTTAATGATTAATATGTTAAGAGGCTTTCATAAGAAAATTAGTCCTTGAAGGGAAAGGAAAACCAACAAGTTAGGATAATCGGTTGAAGGAACTAAATGACAATGGTATTCTATCAATAACCTGTAATGGGCACATAGTTGAGAAAAGAATTAGCGAACGAGGTCCCAATCTATCATATTCATCGAAAGAAGACAGGTCTGAAATCCCTCGTTAGGAATCAAGGGAAAGGAAACCTCGTTGAAGGTTGATAACGGGATGATGAAATTAATAGTTCATGGAAGACATTTAGCACTGAGTCTAATTGGGATCTTAATCCAAATGTCATTCTCCTTAGCGCACTCGTTTAGAGTGTAATGGTCTAATTGGGACCTTTAACGTGTCATGTTCTTAAGATATGCTCTAAGTCAGTCCTCTCAATATAGGAGATGGATAAAAGAATTAACTTGTTTAATTTTTATAATTTCCAGGTACTAAATCAGTCAAAAAAAATTAAAATGGATAAAGTTGACCGATTTAGAAAAGGTGGTTGCTTAAATACCCATGGGGTAAATACCCCATGCTACTTAATTAATTCATTTTTGATCATTTTTACAACTAAATTCATCAAACTTTGTTATCATTTCATGTTTTATATGAACATAATAAACTTTTCATTAATCAAATCATTGAAAGAGCCAACTTATAAGAGATTTAGAGATTTGCGGACCATTTGAGCTTACGATGCACATCTATACATATTATATTAAAAAATATTAATTTATCACATTAAATTATATAATTTATTAATATGTCATATTAGATCATGAAATGATAATAAAATTTAATGATTTAGTAGTAAAAATTATTAAAAATTAATAAATTAAATATCATGAGACATTTATCCCATAGAGTATAAGAGAAATCATCTTTAAAAAATAACAAAGATTAAATTGACTGATATAAAAATAATAGTGACTATATCAGCCAAAAAAAACTTCAAAAAAAATAAAATTATCCAAATTAAAAAATAACGAGAACTAAATTAAGGATTTATCATTTTTCTTTTGTGTTGGAATGCCTATTAGTTCCCAAAACAAGGAATGAAAGCCTTTAAAAAATGCAACGATTTCATTCAATTTATCAACCCTACAACTACAGTTAATTAATTACCGGTTGCCTAGACTCCACGGACTCTAATAATTTTGATTTTGACTCTTCTAAGAGAGAGGAATGTGCGGACATTTTATATAATATTTTCAATTACTTAGCTCCCCCCCCCCCCCAAAAAAAGCATTTTTTCACAATATACTATTACTATAAACCAGTAATCATTAATTAAAAACTTAGTGAAAGTTAAGAATTCTAATCTCCACTAACCTCTGCTTGAAGACTAAATCCCATCCAATATCCTTAACTATAAACAATGTATATTATCTTTCTGCAAGGCATCATTACCAAATTGTCCCTTCATGTGTGTCTCAAGGATATCTCCTTTACCATGGAATTAATCTTATTGCTATATGATTTGTCACACTTTCAGTACTGGCACTATCATCCAAAACTTCCAATTCACCAATCTAATTAACAACTCTCCCAATAACAATACTAAATAATATATCTTTCGATTGATTTGATCTTGGGTTGGTGCTTTTGTTGTTTTTTTCCCCTCACTCAGGTTTCCCAGTATCTTTCCTACACTTGGACTTGACATAGAAACGGGTACACCAACCATAGCTCTTGGGAAATACACTTTTGTAACATGTTTCCATAATTCTAGCAAGAAGTCAAGGTGTACAATATATATATCTCTAGTATGGTTACTACATAGGAGTACTTTCCTGCTATGAGGAACCTTCATGTATTAAGGAGATAATAAATAATTGAAAGAAAGGTAGGTAGCCTCTAGATTGATTTATTTTTATTGGATACTATCACGTCAGTTTGAGTAAACAACTTATGAATACATTATTTTATATTTAAATATGCAATAAAAGATGTTCATTTTAAATATTTTTAAAAAGTTAGATATTGTAACTTTTTAAAAGTATTAAAATTAGCTTTTTAAAAACGTAATAATTAATTGTTTAATTAAATAAGATAAAAATTAAAAATATGAATTTTTATTTTTGAAAAATATTTTTTTATTTTTTATTTATAAATTGTGATGTCAAAACGGACCTATGTATAAGCTTTTATGGTAAAGGAAAAATTCCTTTTTCTCCCTTTCTTGACATAAATTTTTAAGACGAATTTTATTTTCATCAAGACAAGAGAAATGACCACATGAAGAAAGATACTGTTGTAAGATGGAGAGAAAAGACCAAATTTCATTTGCCTAATGTATAGCCTGATTTGTTTAAGAAAAATGATTGGTGTACAATCAATTTTCATGCTTTGTATTGTTAATTGCGTATTTTCATATGGCTATTATTGATTCTGTATGCAATTTCACACGTAATTTCGCACGAGTTTTCACTCACTCTCACACAGTTGTCAAACTCTCAGCTCACACTACTAGAAATATGACTATTACTGTCCCAAAATTACCGTCGGTTATTTTCCGACGGTATTACCGTCAGCATTTACCACTTTACCGACGGTAATTGGTTCGCGGA
>QANU01066948.1:101616-118128 GCA_003254905.1 Nissolia schottii | reverse complement strand
ATCATGTTATGTTATGTATTTAAAACTATTTTCATGGGAGTATATCTAGAATAGAACTGTAAGTCAGCGACAGCCTATGTTGACTTTGTTATACCTTGTATGATCGCAAAATAGAATAGGATTCATGTAGATTTAGGGAAAGATCGTAAATCCCGGACATGGCAACCCGTGATGGTCGGTGTCATGTATCATGTAGATTAGGGCTAACTATCAGGAATCTATGAACTCGGGCAGTATATCCCCAACTATCGTGATCTAGGTACTTGGGTAGTGCACTAATACCTACTATCAGGAATCTATGGTGTCAGGCAATGTATCCCCAACTGTCGTGGCCTAGGTACTTGGGAAGTACGTCCAGTATAATGTGTAACATCCCAGATTTTTTCCATGGATAATTAGTGGGAATAAATAATCTATTCAGCCCATTAAAGGATAGGGGTCCAAGAAGGCTGAAAACGCCCTGTGAGACCTACGAGACCTCGGCCAGGATAGGACTTCGGCCCCCATGAATTTTTTCCTGAACCTTTGGGCGACTTTCGAGTCCATCAGGAATTTTTCGGATACTGATGGTGCCCGTAGGACTTTCTAAAAGGGAGATAAATCCCCGAATACCCTAATTGAAACTCGAACTACTAATCAAGAAAATTGGTACATCACGGCGGCACGTCCGAAATATTTTTCGAGCAACCGTATGCGACGCACCGAGACTGCGAGCACTCCAACACATTCAAGAAATAGGCGAATTCTGGAGAAAGTTCTCCCCGGTCAACCATGGAGATTTGGAAACCCATACCCCCACCAACCATTCCTCTCACACCTCTCAAATCCATCATACCCCTTCCTTCACTTCCACACTCCACCTATTCCCTAAATTTTCATATTTCTCTTCAGTCCCGAGCCCTTTCTGTAGCCCCAATTGTCCCACTCCTCGCCATCCTTTTCCTTCTTTTCTTTCCAAAGAGAGACCAAGGGAAGCCAAGCCTCCATAGCAGCCCACCACCCTTGCTCAGCAAAGCTAGAAGGGCCTTGCTTCCATCTCCCATTTCCCCCACCAAAGACCACCATCATCAGCCTCCTCATCATCGTCACCACCATCATACTCCCAAGCATTTCTCCACCAACATCAAGCCATCCTTGAAGGTGGGGTCAAGCTTGCTCTAAATCACCCTAGGGTGACAAATGTAAGTTTTATGTGTGTTTTGAAGGAAGAAAAATGGGTTAGTGTAGGGATAGGAGCGAGAAAAACCACCAGGACCTGTATCAGGTCTGTTGTCATTTGAATGAATCCCCTAGGATCATTTGAATAAACCACGAATGTTTCAGAAAATAAGTATGAAAATCGCGAGTTATTCGAATGACCACCTTGGAATCATTCGAATGAGTCATGAGGATTTGTGATTTTGGAAGAAACATAGGCCAGTCATTCGAATGCCCTGGCCTTGGGTATTCGAATGACAACCTCCCTGTGAAGTTTAAAGAGAAAAGGCCAGAATCATTCGAATGACCTCCCATGGGCATTCGAATGACCATCCTTTGCACTATCCCATGAGCCAGAACCTAGCGCCATTCGAATGACCCAAGGAGTGTCATTCGGATGACCTAGGCTCCAGATTCAAATGTGAATTCTTCCTGTATGTGAATGAATGTGCCATGTATGTATGAGTTATGGATGTATGTTATCATGCATCATGAGGGCTCGGTTGCCACTAGGACCGTAGGGTAACCCGAGATCACTAGAAATATGACGCTTAATGTAATTAAAGATCATAATTGAACGTAGGGAAGAGAATGTCTTAAGAAGGTTCCGACCAACTAGGGCTCGGTGTGCCTTAAGGAAAAGTACGTAGTTGTGGAGTAGGAATCACCTCTCTTGGCAAGTCACACGTGACACGCCCCCGCCAGTTTTGCAAGGTAAACTGGTCCGAAGATTAAAGAACGTAGGCATAGGCCTGAACGCGGGTTTCCACCAGGAAGTCAAGAAAGAAAGAAAAGAAAACAAAAGAACAGAAAATAAAAGAAAGTTAAGGCCACTGGTAAGGGGCGTGCAAAGTTAAAGTAAAGACAAGGCCGCCGATAAGGGCCATCCAAGAGCTCAAGTTAAGAAAAGTAAAAGATAAGCAAGGTACGAGTCCACTCCAGGCACCATCATAGGGTGGGCCCCTCACCATTTAGGATGCTAGGTGGTCACCTCCGGATCGTTGGTTGATGAGAAAGAGCCTGCGGGCATTCGTGGTTAGCTACCACTCAGGAAAGGAGCGTTGCCCGATCGCCGACGAGAAGGTAATAGTTGGTGGGTCGCAGCCGAAGAGGGACGACGGTCCCACAGACTGCAAGAAAGAAAGAACGAACCAGTAAAGAAACGAAAGAGGACGCAGCCACAGGGCGCGTAAAAGAATCCCCAGCCCCTCATGCATGGAATGTGACTGAATGTCTATATGTGAATATCTGTATATGTATGCATGTAAAAGTGTGTAAAGTAAAACGGGCCCGGACTAATTGCCCGGAAGTAAGCCCTAGTAAGTCCTAAGTACAGAATGACGATCAATAAGAAGCTCGATAGACAGCCCTAACTCCCTAGGTTAAAGATTAGATATTCCCATCACCTAGTAACTTAGATAAAGTCGTTCAGGATAACTAGACTAAAAATGAATTAGGAATGTAGATTTGCATGACACTTAGAGATCTTCTGAGCGGCCTGGATTATGACCGAGCCAAAAGAAAGTAGGAACCCCTATAGAGGCCCACTGAGAACGCATGGTTCTCACTAGGGCTGTCAAAACGGGCGGGCCCGGCACATTTAGGCCCGCCCGTTAAGGCTCGACTCATTAAGGCCCGCTGGCCTAAACGGGTCAGGCCAAAAATATGCATATTTTTCAAGCCCGGCTCGTTTATGATCGGTCTGCGGGCCTAAACGGGCCGCCAGCCAGCCCATTTATTTTTAAAAAAATATTAAAAAATTCAAAAAAGTTCAAAAAAAGTTCAAAAAAAATTCAAAAAATTTATTTAAAAATTATTTTAAAAAAATTCACAGGTAAACGGGTCAGCCCGCGGGCCAAACAGTTCGGGCCTAAACGGGCCGGGCTTAAACGGGTCGGTCCAAATTTTTTTCAAATTTTCGCGGGCCTATTTTTTGCATGTAAAGCCCGTCCATTTAACCGGGTAAACGGGCCGGACCCATTTTGACAGCCCTAGTTCTCACCCTACTCGTTTGTGATGCCAGATGTCAGGGTTCGCACGAGCACTGACGCCAGCCACCCCGACTGTATTGGACGAAGATGTAGAGGAGTCTCCACCGTACGAGAAGGACGTCGAGGTGGACCCAAACTCTCTACCTTCCCCACGGCCGTCCTGCTACCGAACAGGACCTAGGAAGAGGGTAAACCCGTTCTTCCGATGACGCCTTGCCCCACGCACTCACGATGACGAAGCAGGACCTTCCACAGCCCACAGAGACGTGCAATCGATCCCTGAGTTTTCCTGGGAAAACGAAGAGGATGACAATTCCCCAGTTCTGGCCTCGCCCGCGTCCACTAGCGATGGTTCGGACGAGGAGGACCCTATGGAGACAGAGTCAAAAGAAGAAGAGGAAGACCTCGATGAAGATCTCGAGGATGACTAGCGTCAAGGCATACCACCCCTTTTCTTGTATTAAGTTGAATGTAAAGATGAACTAACTGCATTATGTATAGTACTATCTTGATTTGGATTGCATGGGACCAGCTGAGTGCTTTACTTATTATGTTCTGCTTACGATAATACACATCCCATAGAGTTATGCATATGCTCTGTTGCTTTATCGCTTGTTGTATATATTTGTTCACGCGCGGCTCTTAAATTTCCTATAATTGGGTATGTTGATACGAAGTTTCAAAATGGTCCATAGTTTCATAAACAGGGTAATTTCAAAGTATAAGGACTATGAGTAATCCCGACCAGAGCAGAAAAGAACTCTACGTAGCATATTTACGACTATAGCGTAAATAGCTAATAAGGGTGTTTCATAATGCATCATAAGCGAAACTGTAATGCTCGAAACGTCTATCTAGAGAACTCTCCAATTTTTATGCATCATTCCTTTTTTTCCTCTCAAAATTTTTCTCTCTAAAATTATCTCTCTATATCTATAATTAAATAAAGTATTTTAGNTATATATATATATATATTATATGTATTGCATCTGCATGCCATATGTTTTTTGAAGTGTCCCATGTCGTTGTGTAGATGACCATTCACTGAGACTCTTCCTAGAGTTCTCACCCTTCACCTCCCCATCCAGATAGAGGTTAGGAAGCAGCGTAGCAGAGCATGGAGTTTATGATCAATGTAGCGATGTCAAAATCTAAGAGTCAGTCGTACACCTTAAGGTGATGCTACCCATAAGAATTGTTAGTTTTATTTTTATTTTGTAATCAAGTCATGTCTAGAGTGCTCCAATTGTATACAGGCAGGATCCTTGGGCCAGTCGCGTATTTTGTCATGTATATTTATGTTTAATGTAAAATAGTTTATGTTTATTCAGAAATGAAAGTTTTATTTATTTTAATTAAGTTAAAGTGTATGTTTTTATGAAAGATGTTCCAGAGGCTTTCGTGAGAGAACTAATCTCTTGCGTGTCGGTCACATCCTTAAGTTGGAGTATGACAACTAAAAATGCCGTGATCATTTATTTTTTCTTATTTAATCTCTTATCAATATTTAATATTTAAAAAAATGGCTTGGTAGGCACTCCAAGCACTTCATGTCTGCTAGTTCTTATTGTTTCAAATCCAATTCAATCAAATCAAAACCGCTAAATAAAAAAAAAACTAAAAATTGATCAAAATTGCAAAAATTTGGATTTGATTGAATAATATTTTTTAAAAAACGATTTCGATTGGATTTTAAATTTAGTTTTAAAAATCAATCCAATCTAAACTGAACATATTATATGATATCATTTTATGTGTTAAGTTTATATATTTACTTATGATAATTTTAACTTATCACATAATTTTTATTGTCATTTTTACTTAAATATCATTTTATGCATCTATAAAAATGAATTATCTAGTTTTTATTATTATATTTTCATTTTATTGGCTTAAGTTGTTTATAGTTTAAAACATTCTAAACTTAAAATTTTCTTTTATTAAAAATTGATTAAAC
Organism: Nissolia schottii; assembly: GCA_003254905.1. Lineage (NCBI taxonomy): Eukaryota > Viridiplantae > Streptophyta > Magnoliopsida > Fabales > Fabaceae > Nissolia > Nissolia schottii. Next base: position 112,983 of record QANU01066948.1, on the reverse strand, counting down.
CAATCTAATCCAAATTATAATAAATTATATTTTTTTTATCAAATGAATTTTTCACTCAAAACCAATTAAAATGGCACATCGCAAATACTCCTACTCTCTAAATATCTCTTTCTCTAAATTTTCTCTCACACACTAAAACTCTCTCTCTTTCATTCCATAAACTTCATCATTCCTCTTTTTCCTCTCAAAATTTTCCTCTCTAAAATTATCTCTCTATATCTATAATTAAATAAAGTATTTTAGGAGTAATTACAATTAAAAAAATTATTCCTGCTAAAATATTTTTTTTTTCACTTTTAAAGTGAACATATCACGAACGAATTATTTGTACGTTTAAAAAAATTAAATAACAAAAAAAGTACCAAAAGATATAAAATAGAAAAATAACGAGTCCCCCAAAAATAACTCCATCAAATTACAGGTCATAAATATAGTGGATACAAAAATTGATGCAAGTTTTTTTCCCTCGGGATTTACCGTAAGAAATAACTAGCACGCTCCCTGTCACGTGCATTTTGGCGCCAATCCAAACCTTACTTTCTTCCGTTTTCACTAATGGGCACGAGCACCAGCAATTCCCACTGTATATAAAGGGTTTCTTGCTGAGAGCGAACGGTGCGGTTCCGTGTGTTACAATGAACAGAACGAAGAATCCACGAAGAAGAAGCAGCTTTCGATTCCGTCCAGCTCCGAACTCCGAATTCGATGCCACCTTCACCCCCAAATCTCCCACCACAGAAGGTTCGTTCTTTCTTTTCCTCTTCGCTCAATTTGCATTTTCCAAATCTCCACGCTTTACATTATTCACGACTTTTCTTTTCTTTTTTTTTTTGCACTTCCATTTCTGGTTTTGGTTAATTCTCGTTCATTAGCATCTGATTGATTGATTCTTAGGTTATCATCTCACAGTTTACAATGCCTATTGAATAACCACGTGCTTAACAATTTCGACGAAGTTGTTTCCCTATTTGACCAAAACGCACCGTTTTTAGTTTCTGCACTGCGCTTCAAGTGAGGGTTTAGGGGGTTCGCTACGCTAAGACATGGCTAGCTATGAGGTTGAAATTAGCTCACTCTTTGAGGGGGAAGCTCTAATTGCATTCAACGAGTGACCAAAGACACATGACGTGGTCATTTGCTTTGCGGCAGTGACAAGGGTGGGTGTGCCAGGATGATAGTACCACGGCAGAGTGCCTCCGTGTTCCCTGGGTGTTCGTTTAAGGGAAAATTGCAGTCTCAATGGTGGCGATGTTTGTCTCTCTTTTTATTGCTTGGTGACTAGAACAGGGCGAACCAGGCAATAGCATTTGACATCCCTGCCCAAAGTTTCACTTTACAGCTTTTCAACACATGCGAGCACCCCCAACCCTCCATCTTGTAGGCTAGTTGGTTCGAGGTGTCCCATTTTTATTTCACGAGATGGAGTGTCTTGTCACAACCATGCATTTCACTTTGGCGCAGGCTATCTTGTTGGTGTGTCCCTAAAACATTAGGCCACTAATCAACGGGGCGGTGTGGCTTTTCGTTGATCAACACCTATTATGCCCGACCTGCTCATCTATTTGTTTCCCACAAGGTGTTGCCATGAGTTGTTTCGTGATGTAAATAGTCATGTTGACATTGTCTCATCAGTGTCCATTTCCTCATAAATGGGACATGGCCTTGAATGCTAATGGGTCCAAGTTTGAGAGGGGCCAAACACCAATTTATGAAAGTACTTGTCCCTAACCATCCCTATCCTCTGCCACTGTTGTTCGGTGATGTTCTCCGCCTAGCAGTCCCTACATTGCATCCCAAGACGAACACCATGCCCTCTTTGAGATTTCCCCTTGTTGGAGAAGCTTCTCCCCACTTGGTGGATTGTTCTTGCGCAAATGTCTCCTCAAGCAGGTATTCCCTTGGAGTTTTGTTAACGTCTTCTCTCATCTCAGTGCCACCAGCAATTGGTTTGAGTGGGTGAAGGATTTGTTTGCATGTGTGTTGGCATGCTCTGGATGTGCTGAGGGAGGTGGGTGTTAAGGAGCAATTTGGGTATTATCTTCTCTAGGTGTGATCAGAGAAAGTAGATGACATGTATGTATTGATTCAAAAGCTTAGCAACTTGACTCACACCTTTGTGGCAGCATGGGGAGAGTTCACTCGAACCCTCAAAGATGTACAGGAATACCAAGGAAGCATCGTACGACACGACGACACGAATATGACAAGACGCGGATATGGGGATACAACACGTTCTTAAAAATATAGGATACGACACGGCTAGGATACGTTGTATAATAAAACATAAAATAATATATTGTAAATAAAAAATGACAAATTATAGAAATGAAAATAGATGTAGTTCACATCAAAATAAACAAATTATCTCATTGTATTGTAATTATTAAAAAATAAAACTAATATCATTTGTTCTGATATCCTAATTCACTCTGTATTGGGTCTCCCGTTTTGGGATTTGAAAACTGAAATTGCACAGGCAAATAGAGCAAAGATGCTCTTATCCTCGTATCCTACACATATCTGCGTATCCAACAGGGATATGGCGGCCTTGGGCCCGTATCTGTGCTTCCTTGAGGAATACATGTGTTGTTGGAGCTCCCTATTTTTGGCAAGGAGAATATCCTCCAAGTGACATCGCAAAACCTATTGTTTCTACTACTACTACTACAGAATCGAAGGCATGAATCATTCGCAGTGCTCACTACTCTAACACCCTAAAAAATACACCTTCGTCATCACCAAAGGCAATTCGTGCAGGTTGAATTTGATACCTTTATGGGTTTATTATTGAGAATGAGCACTTTCTCCTTTCTAGGTGGGATGTTAGGTCACAAGAGTCTTCTAGGCCCTCCTTTTGAGTCTTCAAGACTTCAAGTTTGAGGGTTTTCCTTTTAGGCGCCATGCTTTCTGAAGGCGTGTGCATACCCTTGGCTCTTCTATACATGTGGGTGGGTTGTGTGTGCACCTTGACTAGATTTGTTAATATATAAAAGCCATTCCTTTGTCTCTTCCCAACAATTTAAGCTTTTGGGAGAGATAAGGTTCATAACACGGTATCAAAGCTTCTATGACCAAGTAGTGCCACCCTCATTCTTATAAACATAAGTTGAATTTTAGCGCAAGGTAGGCGAATCTGTGCATTGTCCATGCTTCAAGCCCAAATGGCCTTAAACATTTATGAGGATCCTATTTTCTTACATTTATTCTTATTTGAGCATTTTCATGCTTTCAAGGTTTTTCCCTTTCGCTTGTCCCTTTTAGTACAGCCCGATGACCCACTGGTCATGTGCTTGGGGTTGGTTGTTTGGTAAAGGACAATGTGCCTTGTTGGATGTTATCGGAGACGAGAGTAACTTTATCTTTCGCTGATATTGGTGGACAATGTCGAAGGCTATGAAGGGATACCTGCATTTACTTCCAAGATCGATCCAAGGAACAGAATTATTGTTACCTAGTTTCGAGATGGTGTCTATGATTTTTTGCTACTTTGTTGCAATGTGAACTCTTCCTAGCTTTGTTACTATGGATTCCACAGGGGCGCCGAATGCACAAATCTTTCGTCTTGATATCGTTGCCCTTTAGTTGAGATGCAAGATATCTCACTTGTGATACAAGCGGTGAGGTTATAGCAATTACTAGGGATTACCCTATGTTCTGCGAAGTGTTGATGGTACTCTAGAGGTGGACCCTTCGCTATGTTCACCTCGTACATTCCAAGTAAGGGTGTCTATTGAATGGTTGGAGTATTTTGCTTCTCTTAAGGCTTCTATCTTAGGTCATGACCTTGAACCCAAAGCACTTCCTATCTTTGCAGCCTCTTCAAGATTTGTTCCCATTATTCTTATTGATCCTTACTATTTTTCCACTTTCATGTTCGCAATGAGCACATTCCCGAAGCCCTTACTTGGAATTGTGGGATGAATGAAGCTGCTCATGTGCCTTCCAAGAGGTTGAAAGTTAGAGTCCTAGTTTGCGATTTTCAATCCACATCTTTGAAGAAGGCGGCTCTGACTCTTCTACTCATTCAAAGGATGCTATTGATATTGCTCAAGATTCTTATTCTCCTCATGTGTTTTGATAATACAGAATGTGAGCCCTTTGCAGCTACCCACCCTAATACTCAGTGCTCACATATCGTTGTGGTCAAGACTAGACTCCCCAAGCCTCTGACCATTATGCATGTTAATAAGCATGTGACTAACTGTATTTGGTCTACACATGGAACTTATTGAACCTAAACATTTTTCTTTACACATATTTGCCTCTATACTCCTTATTTATCTTCCTAAAAATTCAACAATGCGGAAGATTGAGGTCCTTACATTTGCGTTCCTTATAGCATCTGTGCCAAGAGATTTTGTGGTTAATGGAGCTCCTTCTGACCTTGTGGGTGAGATAGGCAAATTGGGCACTATGAGCATCATGGGCCCTGAGGTCATTCCTGAGACCCAAGCTTTCTTGTGTGCATTTGACTGACCTCCCTCACCTGTTAGGAGGGCTGTTACACAACTTGTTGAGGGATCACTTTCTACATTTATCTTTCTGTTCCCTCCTTCCCTACCCCCACCCCCACCCCCTTCTCTATGTTGAGTTAAAGGCTACCGTGTTACATTCTCATGTATACTAATTGATGCACAGGTGACAAAGGGTCTGCGCTTATTTCGTTCGCAATTGTAGGTGAAGCTCCTGCTGCCCATGTGAAGCTTGTCGGCACATTACCTTCAAAGCCCTCTGTTGCTACTTCCTCTGGAGTGCTTCATAAGTCATTAAGCAACTCAACTTTTCCTTTTGGTAGATATCCCTTTACATACGGGTATAGATTCTTTTAATTTACCTCATGTGTATATTATTGTTACTATTTTGTTTCTTCAGATCAAGTTGAAGCTTCTTTTGTGGATCCTTTGGTGGCTAAGGAACCATACACCTTAGTGCAGTGTGACTTTATAAAGCCACAATGGTGCTTCTTAGTCCATTTCTCACCGCTCACCCTGCCATGCGATTAACTAATGATATTCCTTATCCTGGCTTTAAGGGCTATGATTACTCCTGTTTAGCTGATTTTTTGACCCTCATCCGTTCTTGTTCTTTATCATCACTTCTTAACGACAAGCGCGAAACTTTCTTGGAAATGTTGCGTGCTGTCAGTTGCTTTCCTTTTAATGAAGCTTGGTTGGAGGATTTGAAGGCTCGAGTGATTTCTCCTTCTGAGGGGTCCCCTTCTCAAATATTAGGGCAGGTCCATAAAAAAAAGAGACAAAGTATGTCAAACATGGAGTGTTTGAGCTTAGAAGCCGCTCAACTACAAGGGCGTTTGAAGGAAATAGACACATGCCTTGCTTCTTTAGCCTCGTCGTTGCAAGATCTTGACACTCGTGAAGGGGAGTTGCTGCTAGTTTTGGACGCACCCATTTCCTTATCAAAGTTCTATTCTCTCTTCTAATTTTTTGTAATGTTGGCTTTTGTAGCATGCTAGCTTGTGTGTAGGCCTTGGGGCCGTGGAGGTGACTTTTATGCTGGCCTTATGGATAATGTGACGCTTAAGGAACACTATGTTTACTTTGCTCTTCCTCTTGTCTTCTTCTATCCTCCCCTGCATCGCTTTTTCTTTTTTTCATTCTCATTTCCTTCGCTATAATTTATATGGCTATTTTTCATGGCTGCTGTGTCATTTTATGCAGTCCTTTTATGCATTGTATGTTTTCCTTTATATTGTTTTCTTATGATTGTGATGCCTTTTTTTATGCAGCCTATTTACACTTTGTATGAGGGCCTTTCTATTGCTCTTTTACAACTTTGCTGTCTTTCTTTGCAGCCTATTTATGCTTTGTATTAGGACCTTGTGGATTTTGGTACCTTTCGTCTTTACCTACTCCAAATATGTGTGTGTGTGTGTGTGTCCTCCTCTGAGAGAAGGCTATTCGAAGCAGGGGGCTTGGATGATATACAATCCTTCCCACTTTGCTTCTCACTTGGATATGTGTGTTCCTCAGAGAGCCCCATAACAAAAGGGACATCATATGTGGTCATTTGCCCCTCACAATGGTACGAGGGTGTGTGTACTAGGATGATAGTACCACGTAGTGCCAAAGTTTTGTTGTATTACCTCAGCGTCTGCTTTAGGGGACAATTGCAGCTTCGTAATAGTGGCGAAGCTTATTTTTATTGACTGATGACAATTGTAGGACAAACCAGGCAAGAACGCTTGGCATCAACGGCTCAACATTTCCCTTTAAGGCTTTTCAATACCCTAGTGTAAGCATACCTCCCTATGTTGCAGGGGCTTTGGTGTGAGGCGCCCCACACTTATCCCATGAGTGCCCTCTAGCAGAACTACGTTTCACAAGGGTGCAGGCTCTCTTGTTGGCATGTCCCTAAAATACATTTTGTTCTGTTTTTACCATATGACTTGATCATTTTTCTTCTGTTAGCTCATGGTTTTCTGTTCTTTTCTCTTCTAGATATTGGTCGCCACAAAAGACTAAAGTTTGCAGCTACGAAAAAAGATAGCCCTAGAAGTTGCAGATTAGAAGATTCTTACATACCATCAGAAAGAGAGAAGAAAGTTATAACAAGTAAGTTTTGTTATCTAATCTTCAGCTTTGGTAATGAGGTGCATGTAGCTCTACTCAGCCATATATTTAACCTGCTAATGTGTTACAGGTTCTCATAATTGTCAGAATTTGATCACAACTGGAATTTGTTATTTGATGTCTGATGAGGAATTTTGGTGCAGATAATGATCCCAAAACTTCTGAGTATGCTTTCTTTAAGAAATTGAAGAAGGATGCAGGCATCAGATTTCATTCACGTCCACTGCAAAAGGATGCTTCCCTAGTGAAGAAGCCTGAACCAACTGACTGTTCCAGAGGTTAGTTGAAAGAAACCTGTATGTATTGAGTCTTTTGACAGATTCTACTAAAGGACTAAAACCCTTGGCCTAATGTCACGAGCTAACAAATCTTGCTTTTTTCCCTCTTTTTAATATGAAAAATGCTTGGGAGACCTAACTCATCAACCTCTTTATCAACTTATCCAGTTCTACGTCATTCATAGAACTGGGTAGGTTGATAAGTTAGTTCTCCCAAGCATTGATCTTTTAACATTTGTAGAAGGAATTGAATTTTGTCAACTTTCCTTGCCCTAATTACTCTAGAAAATTGGATATTCCCCCATTTTTTACGACATTATACGCGTGTCTCTTCCATCTTTTGTAACAACAGAATAGTCATCACATTTATTTTTTATCCATGCAGAGAGGACCGATGATGTCAGAGTTGGCAGTAAGGGTTTCAACACTTCAGGAATTATTGAGGCAATGTCAACTGTTAAGACTAACTCATTTCTCTCACCTTCTGATGGGGCTTGGAATAAGTCAGGTGTGTATTAGAGGAGAGAATTCCACAATACACCAGTCACATTGATACAGTAATAATTATGAAGCTTTGCAATACTAAAATAATATGCTTATAAAAATATTTTTGTATTGATATGTTAATTACAATTGTACAGAACGTCTCCTTTTAAAGGAGCAGTTCATACAGTAAACACAAGGAGGTAATAAGGGAATCAAATCCCGTATAGGAAACTTTCAGCTTACGATCTCTTGAAGGAAACAGATTATTTACATTAAATAGGAAATTATAACAATGAAAAAAACAGTTATTGTTTGTGAATATCTCAATCAACACTTCCTCAGGTTAGGGTTAACAGTGCTGTTAAACTCCCTTATACCAACTTGGAAAGTATATTTCTAATTTCTGTACTAATATGTTATTTACAATTGTATAGAAGGTCTCGTTTTCAAAGGAGCAGTACATACAGTAAACACAAGGAGGGAATAAAGGAATGACCCTAAGAAACTCTAGTTGGAAGGAAACAAAATATATACAATAAATAGGAAGTTATAAACACAATCAAAATTGATAACAAATAGGAAATATGATACTTATGAACTGTCATCTCGTAGTATCAAAAAAGTCTTAGGTACATGTTAAGGCTGTCTAGTTTGGCATTTTTGTTGATTTTTAGAATTTTTCTAATCAAGACTTGCTTATGTCATGAATTATGGTGAACCATGACAATTTTAGTCATATGCTCTGAAAAGTTGAAATATTGAAATATTGAAAACTGTTTCCAACCCCCCTCCCCCTCCCCTCCCCTTCCGCAACATTGGTTGTCAATTTCCTGGTTAACAACAGGATAGTACCCAAATATTTCTTTGTTGTTGGTAATGCAGACCTGTACTCTGTTAGCAGCATCCAGAAAAACTCTCAAGGTTGTGGTGACACCTTTGAATCCCATGGTATATATTCACACCCAGTTGATTTTCTTTATATTGATTGCTTAAGTGCCAAGGGATTGCCTGAGTAACTAATGTGTGCACCTGGTACATTCTGAACACACATGATATTTTTTTTTTACTGGCTCATCAATGGAAGAAAGCATCGAGCTTTTACTGGGTACCACTGATTTGTTAATTAACCTTCAGATGTTAAATATATTATTGTAGGAAAAATGTAATTATGTAGCCAAAGATGCGCAATGCAATCACTTTTCATTTTTTGAGAATGTGTTGACATATTGTGTGAAGCAATTTATTCTGTGGCAAATCTTCAGGAAACCCAAATGTGCTTGGAAAAATTTTCTCTAGAAAGAGACAGAAATTACGCCAGTGTGTTGCAGATGCCTTATTTCCTGATACAAAGAAATTCTCTTTGAAAGGGTCAGGCAGTTTTTCAATTAATATTAAATGTTTTTTCCATGCCCCTTATCATGAATACCACAGGAATTTTTCAGGCATGATATTGTACCCATGCTCCTTAGTCGCCTGTTCCCGATGAGCATTGAGGAAAATGTATGTTGTTGTAGCCTTTTCCCATGCTGTAAAGTTTTCCATTGACTTTGATTCCTTAACAAAAATGATTTTTTGTGACAGGAATTCAAGGATTCAAATCCAGGGAAAGAAGTAAATGCTACTGGATGTCATTTACCTGATTCTCGGGACGAACATGATCAGATACCTGTGAGGAAACTTTTTGAACAATCAAGCTCATACATTGGTGATAATTTGTTGTCTCCTATGTTACTCAATTCAGATGAGAGAATTACTGCACATACCGCATTTCCATCCTCTCATTCTCATAACTTTCAACCTACTTATAGTATAACAGAACCCGAGTACAACTTTGGCATAACCCCACACTTCAGCTCCAAGTGTGACTTAAATCTTGGAATTCTATATACTGGTAATGGGGTGATGAATGCTACTGGATATGGTTTACTTGATTCTCAAGAGTCAGATATTCGATTTAACGAACACCGTCAAATTCCTGAGACGAAACTTCTTGAATTTGAACCAAATTCATGTATCAGAGATCACTTGTTGTCCCCTATTTTTCTCAGATCAAATGAGAGAGTTTTTCCACATGCCGACTTTCCAACCTATCATTCTCACGAGTTCCAACCCCTGTACAGTATAACAGAACCTGAGTGTGAGTTTGGCAGGATCTCAGGTTTCAGAGCCAAGAGTGATGTAACTATTAAACTTCTGTCTAATGAGCAAGAACATGATACCTTGACATTGAATCATTTCAAAGAGCTGGGGAAACTAGAGAGAGAGCCAATTCCTCTTCCACTAGAAAGAGATTTCGACTGCCCAACAGATGAGACGAATTTACCTATTGCTGCCAAGTATGCAAAACCTGACAATGTAGTCCCTGCATTGTCATCTTCAGGCAATGATGGACAGTATATCTTAAAAAATATATTAGGTGGATACCAGTTAGATCCTTCGTCCTTTCTTTTCAACAAGCCACACGACATCACTTCGATATTGGACTCTGGTGTATTAAGAAGTCAAGAGTCCGGGTTTGGAAATTATGTTTATGAAGATGAGGATGAAACGGACTCAAATTTCAACCATACTGTTTTGCTTTTGTCACACGATAAGCACTATTTTAAGTTGTCAGCAGATTGCAAGGAAGATACCTCTGTTCAAGACATCTTCTACCTTTCACCTAACCAGCATTGGATTAAAAGAACAGCTTACGATGATTACCATCATCATCCTGATTCAGAAGCCTGGCTTTCATCTTCACTCAATTTCATCTCAGGTCAGAGGTGCTTATCCTTGACCAGTTCTCATTCAAATTACCTAGGTTCAGGTTCTAGTACTTTGCAGTTGCCTCAAAGGGAAAATATGATTTCTCCTTTTCGCACTACTGATAATTTCAAGCCTGAAATAGATGGTGGAAATCAGGGTGAAGTTCTTTATCATTTTAGGGAAGGCTTGATTGAAATTTGTAACTCTTCTTTCCTTCATATGTCCATGGAAAGAGAAAATGGTTTCCCTTTGCCTCTGGATGGCAGTGATAATATCAATGAGCTAGAGGAAGAAGCACAATATGATCCTCTAGAGTCAACATTCTTTTGTGGTGGGGTTTGATCAACGTTACCCTGTGGATGTTTCTGGATAATTTTGGATTGCTATTTCGTGTGTTTACACAAAATCTCATGTCTATCAACTGTTACCTTTTCGGTGGAAATTAATATTGTTCCTGTGATAGCGTCTAGGGTAATTCGGAGCATCTATAGGAGCCTGTCAAGAAGTTAAATAGAAAAAACAGTAGTTGAACAATGATTTAAAGTGATTGTTTAAGTTTGACATACCTAAGAATATCACTGGCATTTTAGTCAGAATATGAAATGTGATGAACTTCAGGGATTAAAAACCATTCATGGAGAAAGATTAAATAGTAATTGGCAATATAAACTAGATATTAGTTTTAGGTGCCGTCCGAAATGGACCAGGTGTTTACTTCACTCAAATTGGTCCAGGTGTTTTATCCATTGATTTTTTATCGGACGATTTGTATAATAGAGCTTCAATTATTATTCTTTACCTCAAAATTTATGAAAATAAAATTGTGATATTACAATATAGTTCTTGGGTAACTATTCAATTTTTATTGGTGATAATATTTTAAGTCTAAATTGTAATTAGTTGGATAATTGGATAATTAGTTGGGTTATTAGTTAATGTTAATCAAAATTTAGTGTTAATTCAAATTTATGGAGACAATTTTTATTTGATTTACCATTTTATCCTACACCATTTTTTATTTTTCATAATTGTCCCTCTTATGGATTATCTGCCATAACCATCGTTCCCTTTGTCCCAATGCTGCCTCCTTGCACCACCGCCCCCCATTACACACGGCACCACTAACCCCACCGCTGACAAAGCCTCTGGAGAAGAAGATGCCTTACAACCATTGGAATGTGAAGAAATTCAATCTTCTATGGCATTTTATCAAACACATAGAGAGCAATCAAACCATAAAAAAAATACAAATGGGCGGTGGGTGG
>QANU01066948.1:87005-101013 GCA_003254905.1 Nissolia schottii | reverse complement strand
TTTTTTACTACATGGTCCTTCAATTTTTTTGAAGTTCTTATATTTTGTGAATCCTCCTAGTTTTTATGGTTTTTATATTGTAATCCAATAAGATATTATCATATATATTTGAATGAATAAATTGCGTACAAATATTCACACTAAGTGCATCAAGTCTTATTTTTTCTCTGTTTCAAAATAGTTGTCCATTTTCTCTTTTATGATATTCAGAAAATGATTAGAAATGTGAAAGTAAGGACAAGTTGATAGTATTTTACTTAATTGTCCTTATTTATAGTATGTGGTTAGAGTTATTATAATAAATAAGTATGAGAGAGAGAAATAGTTTATTTAATAAGGGTATGTTAGGAAAAGAAATAATTAATGATGTCTAAACTTAGTAAGTGGACAATTATTTTGAAACAAACCAAAATAGAAAGGTGGACAACTATTTTAAAATGGAGAGAGTATATAACATTAGATTAGTTTTGATATAATGTACAATGTTGACACTATCAACCATTTAGATATCATCATATATTTTAACTTTTGAGGTTGATAGTGCAGAAGTCTCAACACTTTCTTGTGCATTAAAGATGTAAGATGGTGTAACTTGATTTATGGACCTCACCTTCGTAAATGATTTACCAACCCTCTAAAATGTATCAAAGGTTGCACTCGTAACACAAATTGTATGAAATCCTTTCTATAATTAAACAACAAATTTAAAAGAAAAATGTCATTGGTTCTCGTGAGGTGAGACACAATGTTGACCCACCCTATCCACCATTAGATAAGATTACATAAGGATGTGAGTCTAATCAGAATCTTGTATAATAAAGGATAAATTATAAAGTATAAGTTGACACAATGTCCTGCACTCTATAAATACAAATATAGCACAACTCAAACTTACAATGTTACCTATTCTTTCTCTTGCCATGGAGTGGTATTCAAACTCCTCATGGCTTCAATTTGTGTAAGATGTTCTTTCGAACTGTTTGCTCTATGGATCCATTTAAGGGGGGGTGTTTGGTGCACATGAAAAAGTAGACATTTTCATTTTTCGCGTAGTAGTAATTTGTAATAATTGCGGAACTCTTTGTCATGAGTGCTTTGGATGAAGCTTCAACTTATGATAAAGGAAGCTTTGAGAGAAAAAGGGAAAGAGACAGAGAGCTGACTACTTAATTACAACTAATCACTAACTAACTTATATAATTAGGAAAGTGCTTATGTAATTGGGTCATCTCTTGATTCGTTGGCCCAATGTGTGGGGGCTTGAGTGTAGTTAGGTGTTAGCCCCCCACAAGCTGGCCAATGGATGTCAAGGAGGCCAAGCTTGGAGATCATATGCTTAAAGGGCCCTAGATGAAGTGCCTAAGAAATTATATTAGCAATTTGTTCTGTTGTAGGAATTGGTAGCAAGTGAAGCAAGCCACTTTGAATCCTCCCTCGAATGGTATGACAATCTATTCCAATGTGTTTTGTTCTTTCATGAAACACAGAGTTTGTGGCAATGTGTATAGCTGATCTATTGTCACAAAACAAGGGGGAATTGGTTGCTAGAAATTGTGATATAGATCATAAAAAAGGAACTTGAGTCATTGGGCATCACAACTTGCAACAGCCAAAGACTTGTATTCAACTTCAACAGAGCTCCTAACCATGATTTGTTGTTTCTTGCACATCCAAGAGATTAACGCATGACCATAGAAGAAGCAGAACCCAATAATTAGTCTCCTAGTCCCAGTTAGCATTTGCAAAGGCTGTCAAATTTCTGGTCAAATTGGGAAGGAAAGAAAAGACCTTGAGCAGGTGCAGCTTTGATGTAACGAAGAACCCTCATGGTAGCATCATGATGCTCCACCATAGGTTTGTCAAGGAATTGGGAGAGCTAGCTTACAACAAAGGAAATGTCAGCTCAGGTGCTAGTAAGGTAAACCAGTCTTCCTATTAATCTGCAATATGCAGTGGCATCTAAACAAGGTGAGGTGCCTGCTTTCTGTAACTTCATAGAAGGATCTAAGGGGCAACTAGGAAGCTTAACAACAAGCAACCTTGCATCTTGGAAAATTCAAGGGCATATTTTCACTAAAACAGGGCAATATGAAACACCCTAGCTAATTGTTTACCCGTATGCAGTAAACAAAGCTCACTAGGTTGTTTTCTATCTGATCAGAATACCTTAGTCCATCGTTATCTTTTGAAAATAGTTGTTTAATAAAATAAGGACCGATTTTAAACTTTTCATTTACATTGCATAAATACTAAAATAGAGCCATGCGTCAGAAAGAACAATATAACAAAGCGTATAACTATAAGATAATAAAGCATCCAATACATATCCAGGTGGTCCATCAAACAAAGTCACATAGTTATATGTACAATAGGTAAGATATACATCACATGTACATAAACTAAAATACTGAATACATAACCCAGAGTACATAACATCAAAATACAAGGGCTATGCCCTTGGCAAAAATCTAAACATCGATCCATCTTAAGCTCATATCCTGTCATCGCCGCTCATGGCTCTGCTGGCGGCTCGTCAGCGTCCTCAAAATAGGACTCATCATCAGTACCTGAAGTCATAAAGCAGTGGGAATGAGAACGGTAGGTTCTCAGTGGAAATAACTTTAGTTCCTGAGTCTCGTATCATATTAGGTCGGACTTCAGGCCGCTCAGAGATTTCTAAGTGAACATGTATACTAACCATCCTACTGATTATTATCTGGCCTAAGTTCTGAACAGCTTTATCTACATTACTATGTGATAGGGGAACTACTCTTGCTTACTACGTTTTCATGCTGATTAATACTTCGTACATATACCTAGCCGTCTCGAGTGTTCTCTTGACGGTACTGACATAACAGCAGAACTATACATTCAGACGTTCATGCATAATAGAATCATCAGAATGAACATGCTGGATATACATGCCTAACAGAATGAGCATATACATAACAGAATGTAACAGAATAAACCTGCTTTGGAATATGTGTTATTCCCACCATAGTAATGTCCTCTTTTGACATTAGTATGACGGAATAACCTCGCACCCTCAGTGTAGGCCCTGTCTGGACCTTCCTACGGTGGGCTTCCACCTGCTGTGTGTCCCCTCGGGACCCTTCGACAGTGGGCGGATATTGTACCCCCACCTTAGCTTGCCCCCTTTCGACAATGCAAAGGCATGGTAACCGCACACCTCCAGGTATGCCATATCGACACCACCTGTGGCGGGCTTTCACATTCAGGATGCTTCTTTGACCTCCTGAAGTGGGATCATGGTTGGCTCTTGTGATCACGGCCTCAGAATTATCAGCATGTGGCATTTAGCCTGTTCAGCATTGGGCATTTGCCCTTTTTCAGCATTGGGCATTGGCCCTTTTTCAGCATTTTCAGCATTTTCAGCATTTCTGTACCTGCAGCATGGCATACTTGTTTCCTATGGTTCATTTCAGAATCTTTACTTATCTCAGAATTATTTCTAGTTCTTTAAACTTAGCTTAACATGAATGCATGAAATGCTACATATTTTATCGCAGACTACATGTAATATGCATGTTCAGTACATTTTCTTCACATACAGCATGTACTTCATATAATTCAGTTATCAATCACAGATATAGCATCTAATACTAGACTATGTGCCTCAAGAAGGTTCCATAAGACTTTCTAGTCTCAAGCCGCTCAGCGAAAACTGATGTTCGCTCAGCGGTTTGAGCCTTCGCGCCCAGCGATAGGGGTCTTATCGCTCAGCGGTAATGACCTCATCGCCCGGCGACTGCCACCTTCTCGAATCCTCTCCACCGCCTTACAAAAAAAAATATCTTTTCGGACTTTCCACGTGGGCTTCAGCTCGCTCAGCGGCCCCTGTGCGAGACATGAATTCACCATTTCTTCCATTTTTCTCTCCTTTGCTCCCATGGCACCTGCTTGAGTTTCACACACAATCCAAGCATAATAATCCTATCTAATCCAGGTCACAAGACCCTTCAGAATCATCTCCCTAAGCCTAACCAAACTTCTAGCATAATTACACATACAACCATAGAAACATACATACACATGCATAAGCACATCTAACCAAACATAATCACCAAAGAGGTGTTAAACTAAAGTTACCCACTTCTTAAAGAGCTCTTGGATGATTGAAAAGGATGAACTTGAAGCTTGATGGCTTGCTTGAAGTCTCCTTTGTCAAGAAAGGAAAAAAAAACCTAGGTTATGGAGATTTAGGGTTGTGGAACTTGTTGTCTTTGCTTCCACTTGAAGAGAAACTCTTAGCCTTGACACTAGCTTGTCTTCTTGATGAATTTAAGAGTGATTTATGATGGGCAAAGGATGATGGTTGAACTTTGGTGGCTATGGAGCTTTAGGTCTTGGAACTTTAGAAGAAGAAAATGAATAACTTTGGTGTATGTGGTGTGTGTGTCTTCGGGCAAGGGGGCTGGCCGTGGGTCTTTTTAGTGGCCTTTGGCCATTCATAATTTTATTTTCTTTTGGTGTGTTTTCAGTCATGTTCGTTCATTAACTATTTATGTACGGAAGTCCTAAAAATATTTCGGACATACCGTTGTGACCTATTAATTTTTCTTATTAATATTTACTCCTTTATTGAAATATTCTTGAATTTAATTTCATATTAATATATTTTACAGATTCCTGTGAGTCGTGATTAAATTCTAAAAATGACCTAATATTGACCCGAACGTCACCGGACGCCACGAGATCGCAGAATTATTATTTTAAACTAAAACTACAGGAATAAAATTAATATTTGAATTTCATTTTATTTTTATGTTACCTTTTCATTCTTAATACATTTTTAATTATTTATTATGTGTCATTTTAACGAAGGAAAAAGTCAGGTTGTTACACAATACCTTTCTTGGACCAAGCTACCTCTATACCAAAAATGTATCTGACATCACTGAGCTCCTTCATAGTGAACTGAGTGTACAGGGCAGCCCTGACATTGTTAATTTCAGTAAGATATGAACCTATAAGGAAAAGATCATCTATGTACACTAAAACGACAATCAAGGAATTGTTAAAATTTTTGACAAACATAGAATAGTCAGCCGACCTGTGTATCGTAACATCCCATTTTTTTGTAAATCAGAATATTGTCTTTTAGTATGGTAAGCAGAGTTTAACATTATATTGTTAATCAGGCATATGTTTAAACTACATAGCCACATAATAAAATATAATATTTTAGCTAATAAGAAAAAAGTAGTCCAGTCAGCAAATAGGGCGAATTAATAGTTAGTTTATCTGACAGCCAACTGTCAGTCCGGCTGAGTTAATGCTTAGGCTAGGGACCCAAAGAAGGGTCTCAGGTCCAGTTACAATATCTTTAGGCATATTCTCGAATCATATAATAATAATTTATTAATTAAATAATAAAATTCCCTTAGTCTCAATGATTTTAAAACTTCTGATGGTTCGTCAATCAGACTTATGATTCAGAAATTAGGATTAGGCTCGCTGGTTTGTGGGGCCCATTATCTCTGTCTAAGGTCCCCAAAGACTAGAGACTCATGTGAGATCAACTTTATTTGTGTTTTAAAAATAACTGTCTGTTCCAGTCCTGGTTTTACACCAAAAAGTAAAAAAAAAAAAAGTTACCATTTACTTTTTCTAATACACCTCGCATCACACATGTCCTTTCTATGATATTAGATACTCTAAAAATCAACTTTTCTCTCTTTTTCTGTCCTCCTAGCTGTGCACATCATCAACCCATTCCCATTTATTTCTTTTACCCATTCTTCACTCAAACTTCACTTTTCACTTACACACTTAAGAAAAAAATCAAAAAGCCAACCACTCTCATTTTCTCCTTCTTCCAAAGCTCCCAAAAGCTTCATCTTCTTCTCCAACCGGACCTGCAATTCGGTGGTCATCCCTCCCCCCATATCACCCTAAAATGCTCTTCAAAAACTTATGCTCTCTTTACAAAAGTTGAAGCTCTCTTTATCCTCAACAAGAAGACATCATTTGTTTGAGCTTTAGGTGGGTTTTTATGCACTTGTGCCACTATCTCTTGCTATGTTTTCTTTTTTATTTTTAAATATGTTATTCCTCTCTTCTTTCTCTCCATAAAAATATAATTTCTTTCACCATCCAAGAACATGTGCAAAATTTGGTTTTCAAAACTCCTCTTGTGAGAGCTTATGTTGCTTTGCTCTCTAACTATGTTCTTGAGTTTCCTATGATATTTCCTTTAAAAAAAATGTGTTCTCCTCTCTCTAAAACTGAAAAGGAAGGTTCGGTTTTCCCCCTTAAGTAATGTTCCTCATGTGTGTTTTTGCTTCTAACCTTGTTTATGAGTTCCTTGTTAAGTGCTAAGAGTGTTCTTGAAATGGTTCCTCTTGACAAAGGATTTTAAATGAACTTAGGTTTCCTCTTGGTGCATTTCAGCCTTGTTATGCTATATGACTCATATTTTGTGTCTATTATGTTGATAATGTTCATATGATCCACAGTGAGTCAATTAGAAATTATGATGAGTTTTTGGACTAAAACCAAAAGGTGATGGACTTATATTTCTCTATTTTTTATTTCAGTTATGTCCTTATGTTTTGTGTTTAATATGTTGATGATGTTCATATGATCCATGGTGAGTCCATTAGAAACTATGATATGGGTTTTGGACTAAACCAAAGAGTGATGAACTTATGTTTCTCCTATGGCATATTCTGTTTTGAGCTATTAGCCTTAGGGTTTTGTGTATATCATGTTAATGATGTTCATCATATGATCTATTGTGAGTCTAATATAAACTATGATATGAGTTTTTAGACAAAATCAAATAGTGATGAACTTATGTTTCTCTTATTGTCTATTCAGTTTCATGTTATCTATTACCTTAGGGTTTTGTTTTTATTATGTTAATGATGTTCATATGATCCATGGTGAGCCCTTTATACACTATAATATGAGTTTTTAGACAAAACCAAAGAGTGATGAACTTGTGTTTCCTTTGTTGGTTATTCGGCCATGTTGTGTTTTATGGCCTTAGGGTTTTGTTTCATGAAATTTATGATGTTCATATGATCTATAGTGGTTCCAATACAAACTATGATATGAGTTTTGGACTAAACTAAAAAGTGATGAACTTATGTTTTCCTTATTAATATTTGGCCATTGTGAGTATTATGACCTTAGGGTTTTGTTTCATAAAGTTTATGATGTCCAAGTGATCTACGGTGATTTCTAACATAAAATATGATAAGAGTTGTGGAACAAGCCAAGAAATGATGGACTTGTGTTGATTTTCTTTAGGCGTCGGCCTTATATGCATGTTTTCACAAAAATTGGGGTTGCTTATGTTTGATGGAGTTTAGATGATCCATGGCTTGTCTCGTGTATAAACCATGATATGAGTTTTAGGACAAGTCAAGAGATGATAAACTTATGTTACCTCCCATGCACATTCAGCCCTCATGGGCTTTGAGGTTTAAAGTTTTTGTTTATGGTGTCTTGTAAGGTTTAAATGATCCATGGTTGGTTCCTAGTATAAGCTATGATATGAGCTTAGGTCATACNAATCAGACTTATGATTCAGAAATTAGGATTAGGCTCGCTGGTTTGTGGGGCCCATTATCTCTGTCTAAGGTCCCCAAAGACTAGAGACTCATGTGAGATCAACTTTATTTGTGTTTTAAAAATAACTGTTTGTTCCAGTCCTGGTTTTACACCAAAAAGTAAAAAAAAAAAAAGTTACCATTTACTTTTTCTAATACACCTCGCATCACACATGTCCTTTCTATGATATTAGATACTCTAAAAATCAACTTTTCTCTCTTTTTCTGTCCTCCTAGCTGTGCACATCATCAACCCATTCCCATTTATTTCTTTTACCCATTCTTCACTCAAACTTCACTTTTCACTTACACACTTAAGAAAAAAATCAAAAAGCCAACCACTCTCATTTTCTCCTTCTTCCAAAGCTCCCAAAAGCTTCATCTTCTTCTCCAATCGGACCTGCAATTCGGTGGTCATCCCTCCCCCCATATCACCCTAAAATGCTCTTCAAAAACTTATGCTCTCTTTACAAAAGTTGAAGCTCTCTTTATCCTCAACAAGAAGACATCATTTGTTTGAGCTTTAGGTGGGTTTCTATGCACTTGTGCCACTATCTCTTGCTATGTTTTCTTTTTTATTTTTAAATATGTTATTCCTCTCTTCTTTCTCTCCATAAAAATATAATTTCTTTCACCATCCAAGAACATGTGCAAAATTTGGTTTTCAAAACTCCTCTTGTGAGAGCTTATGTTGCTTTGCTCTCTAACTATGTTCTTGAGTTTCCTATGATATTTCCTTTAAAAAAAATGTGTTCTCCTCTCTCTAAAACTGAAAAGGAAGGTTCGGTTTTCCCCCTTAAGTAATGTTCCTCATGTGTGTTTTTGCTTCTAACCTTGTTTATGAGTTCCTTGTTAAGTGCTAAGAGTGTTCTTGAAATGGTTCCTCTTGACAAAGGATTTTAAATGAACTTAGGTTTCCTCTTGGTGCATTTCAGCCTTGTTATGCTATATGACTCATATTTTGTGTCTATTATGTTGATAATGTTCATATGATCCACAGTGAGTCAATTAGAAATTATGATGAGTTTTTGGACTAAAACCAAAAGGTGATGGACTTATATTTCTCTATTTTTTATTTCAGTTATGTCCTTATGTTTTGTGTTTAATATGTTGATGATGTTCATATGATCCATGGTGAGTCCATTAGAAACTATGATATGGGTTTTGGACTAAACCAAAGAGTGATGAACTTATGTTTCTCCTATGGCATATTCTGTTTTGAGCTATTAGCCTTAGGGTTTTGTGTATATCATGTTAATGATGTTCATCATATGATCTATTGTGAGTCTAATATAAACTATGATATGAGTTTTTAGACAAAATCAAATAGTGATGAACTTATGTTTCTCTTATTGTCTATTCAGTTTCATGTTATCTATTACCTTAGGGTTTTGTTTTTNATCTCTCTCTCTCTCTCTCTCTCTCTCTCTCTCTTGATGACATGTGTCAATTGGCGCAACATGGTACCCAGCTGGATCAAATGTTCAATAATTATTTTTTTTTGTTTCATTTCCAAGTTGCATGGAATAATTGCACTCTGTGATTTACGCACTTGAAATATTGCCATGCCATTACATCATATTATACTATTCCCAATATCTCACTTAACTGTGCCTAATTAACTATGCAGATTCTTCTCTTTCATCAAAGATTAATCAGATGCTGTCCATCAGACAGAGGGTATAAGTAAATGGATCACCAACAACTGTCAAGATTCTCACACACTTAGAAGGAAAAAAAGAAGAAAAAAAAGATGTCCAAAGCAAAAGAGTCCAAGCTCAAGCAACCAAATATAGTTGCCAAACTAATGGGGCTTGAAATACTTTCAAGGGGAGAGCCTAATCTAGCCACGGAAACAAACCACAGAAGAAAATATCATTCTCGCCAAATGTGTGGGCATCTTGAAGAAGATCACGACGAACAAGTTCACATTAATTCTCACAGCAAGAAAGAGAGGAGGATGGCTCTCATTCACCAGAAATTCATGGAAGCAAAGTCCATGTCCATAGATGAGAGGATGAGGGGGTCAAAGCAATTTGAGGACACGTTGGAGGTTTTGAGCTCCAACAGCGACCTCTTAATGAGCCTGTTGGATTCTCAAAGCCACTGTGGGATTCGCTCCACTCCACGAAACGAGACAAGGCTCATCACTCTCCTGAAGCCCCTGAAGATGCTTGTTGGCAACGATGAGAAATCCGACGGAAAAGGAAAGAACAACAAGAACCCAGAAAACGTTGGCGAGCTTCCGGTTCAATCCACCAGAATAGTGGTCTTGAAGCCTAGTGGAACCTTCTACCAGAGAAATGAAGATGACGGCGCGCTAGAATCGAGGAAATCGGCGTCTTCCGATTGGAGTTCATTCAACAAAGATGGGAATCTCAGTGATTTGGAGGATCACGGCATCAACCTCTGTTCGTCGACGACACTGTCGCCATTGGGGGGTGCAACATGTTCCCCTGAGTCACAAGTGTGCATAGAAGCAAAGAAAAGGCTCCACCAAAGATGGGCCATGATGGAATCGAATAGCAAGTGCCGTCAATCAGAAGAAGAGATGCATTTGGTGAGGAGAAAGGGCCTTACATTGGGTGAAATGCTCTCACTTTCCCCCACCAAGAAACCTGTAATTTCTCTCAACCACCATTCTTTCAATGAACAAGGAATGGGCATTCGCGGTTCTAATTCAAGTTATGGAATTATTGGGGGGGTCAAAGTTGAGGTTTGTGATCATGATGGTGGTGCTGGAAAAAAGCCAAAGAGGATGGTGAGATCATTGTTTAATGGGAAAGTCTCTGATTTCTTGTTCTCAAGGAGTAAGAAATCAACCAAGGAGAAATCCATTACTGCTCCGTCACAGCACAAGGGGGTTGAATCACAATTTGGTGTCGCTGAAGAAACATTTGAACAGTGGTCTATTGCATCCCCAATATTAGGCAAGAGTTCATCAGAATATTCAGTCCCAAACAGACCACAAGAAGCCACAATTGCATCAGAGGTAATGGTTATAATATTGTTCTGCAAATTTTAATGCATTCATTTCTTTTAGTTAGTTCATTGTGCAAACATTCTTTCTTGTGCTGATGAGTATTTAGGATGGATGTTTGAGATTTATGAACCGAATTAATTGGAAGGAATGAAAGAGTATGTTTCCTGTTCTTGAATAAAAGGGAAAGATAAAAAGGTTGTGGGTATAAAGTTTCAAGATATATAATTCATATACAAACGTAAAAGGTAGCACTAATATTTTTTTTTTTCCTTTTGTACATGTACTACCTTTTTTGGTACACGAATAAAAGATATTATTAAATCAAATTTGAAAATAAAAATTCCAAAATTAATTGATACGGTAAATCACCCACCTTTTCTCCAACCCCACCGTCGCCTTGCACCGTATGGGAAATGAGTTATTATTAGCATTTAAAGTTTCTCGTGAAGTTTGTTCGTTTGAGGATTGTGAAGCTAACTTGTGTTTACCCTCTTTCTTGTACAAACTGTGGTGTAAACTTTGTTAAGGCGGCCTTGTAGGATAACACCAAAAAAGCTATCCTTCATTGTGAAATCTTGAGTGTTCCTTCATGTCCCGCAAGAATGTCTGTGCCCTCTCTATCTTGTAGGCACTAGGCTGCCTCGTCCTAGTGTATGTCAACGAAATGGGACAAAAGTTCTATGTAACCAAATGAAACATCTCTTTATAAGGTTGGCTTAATTAAGTTTTTAGTTCCTGTAAAATTAAAAAATTTAATTTTAGTCTCTCATTGAAATTTTTAGCCCCTGTAAAATTTTGAAGTTTGATTTTAGTCCTTGTAGATGACTGAGGTTAACGGTGATGGCGTGACCGTTAGTAGATATATTTCACTGAGAGACCATATTCAAACTTCAAAATTTTACGGGGACTCAAAATTTCAGTGAGGGACTAAAACCAAACTTTTCAATTTTACAGGGGTTAAAAACTTAATTAACCCTATAAGTTTTTATTTTCTTTTCTTGTTCTTTAAATTGTTTTCGGTTCTTTTAAGAATTTGTGAAGAGAATAGTAAAAATAAGAAATTCTTTTATTCTTTTTTTCACAAAATTCTAAATAACAGTAAACTAATTAAAAATAAGAAATGTAAAAAAAAAAAAAAACACTAAACAGACTCTAATTAACTCGACACATTATCTGAAACAAAAGAAGTGGGAAAACCAAACATGTTGTGAACATACTTAGGAAAGCACAACCTCTATGATTTCCTGACTCAGATTCTAGAATGATATACAAAAAGCACATATCCTAGAACCATATTTAACAAAATCCATGACTTGTTTATTTTCATCAAAGCCTGGACTGATTGTATCAAAGCCAGAGATTTCAAGCGAAAACCAGGATCAGCCAAGTCCAATCTCAGTTTTAGATCCTCCATTTGAAGATGACAATCATGAGTCCTTGGACTGTACGAAGAGTGGTCACAGGGGTAATTCTCAGGCCTTTTCTCCTTTTTTCAAGGAGGTTCTTATTTGATGAGTCTTTATTTTATGTATGTTCTTTCAATATAAATAACCATTTTGGTCGTAACATTTTTATTTTGACATCAATTTAGTTCATACGTGATGTGAACAGAATTAATGGAATTTAATAGTTAAACTAAATTGATGTCAAATTTTAAAATAATCAAACTGATGTCAAAATGAAAAAGTTACGACCACATTAGTACTCTTGTCTTATTATTTTCTAAATGCCATTTTTTTTTCCTTATGTCTATAGGATCATTGGTGCCACCAAGGTCCAATTTAATTGACAAATCACCACCTATAGAATCAATAGCTCGGACCCTTTCATGGGATGATGATTCTTGGGCACAGGTTTCTTCTTCCTTGGACACCAAGTTAGAGGAACAAGAGTGGCTCCTCTTTGTTGAGAAACTTCTATCAGCAGCAGGACTTGATGATGATGATGATCAATTACAATGGCATTCCCTTGAAAGCCCTTTGGATCCATCATTGAGGGACAAATATGCCAACCTGAATGATAATCATCTTCATGAGGCCAAGAGGAGGAAGATGAGGTCAAACCATAATCTTGTGTTCGACTTTGTCAATGCAGCAATCTTGGAAGTAACTGAAGAGAAGAAGAAGAAGAAGGAGTGCTTGAATAGATGGATAAAGTGTGGTGGGACCCACACAAGGGTCTTTCCAGTCCAAGAGGGAAGAGGGTGTCCCCTGTTGGTGGACCACATTGTTGCCCAAATGAAGGAATTGATTATGGCTGGTGGTGTGAGGTGCGGTTTGGGGGATTGTGGGGACAGCAGCAGCAACTGCTTGGTAGTGGAAAATGTTGTCAAGAAAGAGGTTGCAGGGATAGGGTGGGTTGAGCTTATGGGATTGGAGATTGATATTTTGGGGAGGGAGATAGAAGAGGATTTGATTCAAGAGCTTGTGGAGAGTGTTGCGGTCGATTTCACTGGAAGTGGTCATAAAATGTCATATTAAATATGTTTTAAATCATATATTAAATAACATTTAAGCTATAACCTTGAGATGACTCACCTTATAGCTTAGATATCATTCATTATACAATCAAAAACATATTTAACATCATGTTTCGCAAATTTTTTTCTAAAAATGGCCTTCTCTAAGAATTAGCTTTAAATAACATACTACATTGTAGCTCTCTCATTTGTTGCATTCCATTAATATCACATGTCCCTACATACCTAATCTATTAAATGCTACCTAAAAGGTTGCGTTGGTTATTTGATATTAATGGCTGTAATTTTTCGTACATGAATTAACCGTGCCACTGATGAAACAAAGAATATAAGGAATCGCACTGATTAGAAGGGACCGTGATGCTTATCAGTGCAGTGCTAATTAGTTTCGGTTAATGGTGTGATATGATAGCGTTTACTGTGTAGTCAAATAACTTTGTCTTAAATCACAATCTGTATGTGCTTGGTACTAATTTGGCTGAGATATTCTGTGGACTCCCAAAATACTATACTACTCTATTCAAAACATCAGATGCTAAACCTTATAAATCTACAGGCCATTAGGTTGGAAATAAATTATTTCATAAACATTCAACCACATTTTACGTTTGGTGGTCGATGTTGTAACACAACTTTGTTCTTTTATTCGAGTTTGGGACAACTCCATAAAAGATTTCAATAAAATACAACATTAGATTAAGGATAAATTATTTTTAAATTAAATTTGAACAGTTACAAAACTATCATAAATAATATGACGATGAAATGTTAGTTTTACCACTAATCCAAAATGCTATAGCTTTTGGCATGAGATGTTCTTTTATTCGAGTTTGTTCTTTTAGATTATTTTTTTCTGGTTTGAGAAAGGGATTATTTGGGAATACTTAGGCCAATTCTCTTAAAAACTTTGTAAAGACAAAATGAGTAAGATATCAAATAAGAGTATTAGTATTCCCCCCCCCCCCC
>QANU01066948.1:76201-86971 GCA_003254905.1 Nissolia schottii | reverse complement strand
AAACCTATGGTAATACTTTGTACTCTAAAGGCAAAAGTGACATCTCACAATAAAAAATAAATAAATAAATAAATAAATAATCCTTAGATGTGAATTTGGTATAAGATAAAAATGCGAGAAAATTTTTCATGTATTACATTTATGTATGAAAATTTCTCCCCGATTTTTGCCACATACAAACTCGCCCTAAAAAATAGTCATATGATTGCATGACTTGATTAAATTACTATAAATAATCAAGACATAATAGATATGGTCAACTTGCACTATTTATCTATGGAAGCTTTGAACTTGTGGAGCATAGTGAGAGAGAAAAGGAGAAAAATATTGTCGAACATATGATGACAGAATAGTCTCCAACTACAGCCAGTGGAATGTGTGGTGTCTAAATGTTGCAATTCAGTGTGAAATTTGTAACTATCTAGAAAACCAAAATTATGGTACTTACAACTTAAAACGTTTGAAGCACAATCCATTTAAATCCCATGACACAGCATTTTGGAGTGTATTCCACAATAGACAAAGATTTCCAAATAGTTCATGACTTCAGTACATTATTTTTTTGTTCCTTAAAATTACAAGTGACATTATTTTTCTGTTCCTTAAAATTACAGGTGGATCTCAGAGTAAGCATAATTCTTTGAAAGAGACTGAGGATTTATTTCACTAGCTGTCATTTCTCTATCAAAAAAAAGAAATGATGGGATTGAGACAGAGATATGCTCAATGGAGACAAGAAGCTCTTCTAATATGTTGAGGAATATATGGTTTTTGCAGGAACATGTTCAACGGCATGTCACGGTCGATTCAGGACAATGCAAGATGCTATCTCACTCAAACACAGTTGTATGGTATTGAAGTACTCCTAAATGGATAGATGGATAATTTTCAGTTCTTTTCCCTCTATAAACATTGCATTATTTAATTGTTGAGTTTGACGTCTCCAAATTTGCCTAACAATCACGGACACACCAAAAACAAAAGAGAAATGTATATTCATTTTCCATTGTACTTGCGCATGCCGACTCACACTATATTCGTCATTTAATAAAATCTCATTAAGGTGTAAACTTTATTGAAATCACATCCAATAATAAATTAAGTATAAATCGACGCAGTGCCTCATACAAATTAATTACATATAACACTACTCAATGTAAAATTGAATGCTGATATGTGAGAACCAATATTTTGCATGAGTCCTGCTACATGTACACCAAAAAATATACATCATACATACACCCTATACTTATATACATAAAGTTTGTGCTTTGATGTATGTAATGTTTGTGCACTTAATTAAGTATAATTGAGAATATCATCTATATGTTTGTAATGTTTGTGCACTCATGAAAATAAAGTTTGCGCATTATTAATGGTGTATGTATGAGTGTATAAAATTGGGTGTACATGAAGCATTTTTGATTTTGCATCTATGGCCTTTGTATATATAGACAATTAAACATTTTTTTTCCGGTCAAAACCGCCAGTATTTGGAATCTGCCTCGGGACAAAACTCTCCCAAATGTAGTTTATTTGCCCAAAAACTCAAACCCAATCCCATGCCTAAGAAAAAGAACAAGTGTCCATCGACTTAAATCAATGCTAAAGCTTTCCAACAGTGATCTACGTCCATGTTATGAAGGCTACACTCTCAGTACAGTACAGGCTATTGATGAAAATGCTTAGACTTGGCACTATGTCATTTTATTTATTTACTTATTTTTTTCATTTTTCTCTTTTGCTACTTAGATACAAATCTCGGGTTTGTATTAACAACATTAGTTTAAAATACATACCATTTCTTTATAGCATACATCATAAATTTCCCAAAGAAAACAAATGAACCAAAATAAAACAAAAGAAATACATTTGTATGTACCAAGATGTCAACATAATACTGAATTG
Organism: Nissolia schottii; assembly: GCA_003254905.1. Taxonomy (NCBI): domain Eukaryota; kingdom Viridiplantae; phylum Streptophyta; class Magnoliopsida; order Fabales; family Fabaceae; genus Nissolia; species Nissolia schottii. The sequence continues at coordinate 85,063 of QANU01066948.1, read as the reverse complement.
CTTGATGGCTAGTAGCACTCATTGCCTGATTCATGCTTGGGAGCTGTACTTATCACCATTGTTCAATCCATACTGCAAACAAGAAATACATTATAATATGAAAGGACACTAATATAACCAGCAGGTTCAACACAAATACTTTGTATACGAGTATCAAATGTTAAACACTAATAACTAGCAGGTTCAAAACATTCACACGCCCCTTCTTATTCTAATGATTTTTTGATAAAAGAAGAACGGTATTAGCAAGAACAAGAATATTACAAGAGAATTGACAACGAGATTCACACAATTTTTTTTAAAAGAAAACAAGAACTAACAGAAGAAAACATGAAAAGAGCAAGCTTTCCAAACTCTCAGCACAACTGAGGGGGAAATTCCTCTAAAAAGGTCATACGCTTTGCACCAAGTAGAAACCAATCACCTAATCCTATCCCACAAAACTTAATTGTCTGAATGTTTGTTGTCAAAGATACGAGATTATCCTCCATCCAAATACATCAACCAATGGCATAGACTGCACGCTGCCACAAAGATTTGACTTCCTTCCTCCTCCCAAAACTAGTCAACAGCAACTGGTCCAAAGATCTACGACACACTCAAGCAAAGATACCTAACAAAGTATTCCATAAAAAGTTAGCTATAAGACAATGCAAAAAAGATGTGGTGTTGATTCTAAGCTTGTACCAAACATAACATATAGTAGGGAAGATAGCTTTTCTGTGGTCTTCGAACATGCAGCATATTGTTGGTGTTAATTCTATTAAGCACAACTATACAAATAAAGGATTTAACCTTTGAGGGAGCTTTGGACTTCCAAATGGGATTATTGAGGCGAGAAGAAGTTGTGGTCAAAGAATGGACCAGGAATTGAAAGTAAAGATTTACAAGAAAAAACTCCAGAGAAATCAATAGACCAAGACCTTTTTTCTAGACAAAGAAACAAATAATAGAGTCAATGAGACCCAAAAGAATTACTAAATCTGAATACTACATCATTTAAATTTATGAAGAAGTGGATGTCCAAAGAGTAAATGGAATCCAACGCATAAAATTTCTGGATTGTGAAATTGTGAAGAGAAGATAAGCAATGTAGATGCAGAAAGTCTAGACTAAAAAAGAAGCCTCGGATCCAATGGTCCTCCCAAAATTTGACACTAGAGTCGTTGCCTACTTTCAAGGAAAGCAAGGTCTTAAAGGTAGATTAACCTTGAGAAATGTATTTCTAGGGGCTAGAAAGAGTAGCTTGAGAAGCTGTATTAGCATCTCACCCGTTCCAATCAAGACCATACTTCGGATAACCAGATAACTCGATTTTTTTAAGAGAAAGGGCATTCGGAAAACCTTCTTTAACATTATCTAGGAATAAGATATTGTCATCAACAAACAACGAGTGAGAAACCACAACCTCTTCTAACCCCACTTTGACGCCATTAATTAACCCTCTCGTCACTGCCCTAGAGACCAAGTGACTGAGAACAGCCACCACCATGATGAACAAAATAAGGGACGGAGGATCTTCTTGCCTCACAAGCCTTTGACCACGAAGAAAACTTTGGGCTCTAAATTAACTATCACTAAAAAAGTAGTTGCAAGAAAACCTAAAATCCAGTTTCTCTATCTAGGACCAAACTATTTTCTCTCTATCACCTTGTCCAATAAACTCCAACTAATCATGTCAGAATTCTTCTCAAGATCCAAATTGAAGACAAAGTAGTGTTTTTTGACCTTCTCCTCATATCACTAACCACTTCGATAGCCACCACGACATCATTTAAAATCTACCATCCTACAATAGAAGTTCTCATATTCTTTGACAAAGTATGTCCAACAACCTCGTTGAGATGGGTTGAAAGGATCTTGACAATGATTTTATACAAACTGGTGACAAGGCTGATAGGCCTATATAATCCTTAACTCTAACTAACCTATCCATTTTTTGGAACCAAAGAAATAATAGTACAATTAACCTTAAAACAAATATTTCTAGTTCTAAGGAATTCTTCAAGCACCTTCAGAAGATTTGCTTTAATGATATCCCAACAGGTTTTAAGAAAAAATAGAAGTAAACCCAAATGGACCCGGTGCTTTTTTATGTATCCATACTCCAATTTTCCTCTGCTTCTAATAATTTAATTAGCAACGACAACAACTAAGCCTTGTCCCATTATGAGGGGTCGGCTACATGAATCAGATGATGCCATAATGTATTGTTATAGACTACATTCGCATTCAAACCACTAACCTTTAATTAGTAATTAAGAATAATTTAAAACAACAATAGATAGCACTGAAAACTAATTTTTCTCATATAGGTGTGCGTGTGTGCATGATTGCATGCCAAACTATGCTAGAGTTTTGCATCTAAGTAAAAAGAAGGCAATTAAAAGTACATAAGAATAGTAAATCTACAATCAAATTATAATATACTAACAGTGGACTTAATTGACAGGAAATGATACAATATGCATAGATGCAAAAATTAGCTTGGAACTAATGGAAATTGAGAGCTGACACTAAAAAAGGCTCGGCCTCTCTGTCAAATTGTCCACAAAAACCAGATTATTGTCTTATCATTATGGAGACATAAGTTCCATTACAGGTTACCAAAGAACTTAAACTATAGAATTCCAATCCAGCATACCTTTTCCCTCATCCTCGAGCTCCAAATGTCGTTGTGATTAATTCTGTTATCACCTTTGCTTGAACCAGATGGCTGGCTAGATTGAGGATTTAGTAGGGGCTCCCAACTTCTACCCCTAGCATCATATTCTTCCTCACAATTAGAATCTGCTCTCTGAGTAGACACTGTGGCTCGCAAAACTAATGACACTAGTAAAGATAATGCCTGAAGTTGACAAGAAAAAAAATTAACAATAAAAATATGGGAGGGAAGAGATAAAAGGAAATCCAAAATGTTTTACATCCATGCAGCATAATTGTTATATGATTCTCTAGGTTTTTAATACTATTGTAATGACGACCCAGGCAGTATGCTGGAAACACTTATGCAGAACTAGGCATGGCAAGATCTCATGGTATCGGTGTCCATATAACATCTAACAACACAAACACAAGTGTGCCAGACCCTGCATTAGTCTGGCATACATTAGTTTCCCCGATTTCCTATTTCAACATCAACAATTTAAATGGAGCAGCATATTCTATTTCTCGCTCAGCTTCCCATACTTTCAAATATTAGTCATCAAAGCATTAAAATAAAAAGGGAGAACCTATTATACCCAGAAGTCAAACTAATGTAAGTGCCCACTGCAACCATTGAAATGCAGGAGAGAGTGAGGAAGAAAATATAGAGAGAAACAAAATTACTAGGTAAAAAATTCAGCATAAATTCATGGCTCATTGACCAAATATGCCTCTAATATCTATATGAAGGATCACTAAGACAGAAATAGTCATCAGATATATTTTACTTTGATATTTTACCTTTATTTTTGAATAAATATGATTTACTTTAAAAATATAACAACCAAATGTGCCCGCTTTATTTATAAATGAGAAATGTTATTTGTACACCTAAAAAATAATCACCTAACAGTCACCAAAACAGAGAAACAAACATTACAAAATAGAAAAACAAACATTGTCAAACAAAAAAAAATGAGCAATACTAAACACACGTGTGTGTGATCACATAGAAATACTATGTGACAATGTTTGTTTCTTTGTTTTGTAGCCATACTAAACTCACATGTGCATGAACATGCAAAAATGTTTAGTAACAATATTTATTTCTTTGGTGTATAATGTTTGTTTTTCTATTTTGTAATGTTGGTTTCTATGTTAGGTGACTGTTTTTTAGGTGTACAAATTGTGGGACTGTTTATAAATTGCAGTTGTTTAATTGAAAGTCCAAACAATTAAAATTTTTAATAAAATAACATTGTTGTTTATTACTTAATTGGGAATCCGCTGTTTTGAATAATATAGTATTAGAAAATTAAATGATGAATCAGATCACTTCGACATGTTTTTGCATGCCAATGTGTTTGATGGCATGATAATCTAGTTGAGAGTCATGAGATTAAATTCGGGATTTCTATTTTGTTTCTATGTTGGGACTTGGGTGGCTCTTGGATGGCTGTTTTCTAAGTGTACAAATAGCGAGACCTGTTTGTAATTTGCAATTGTTTAAATGAAAGTCCAAACAATTAAAATTTTAATAAAATAAACTAGTTGTTTATTACTTAATTGGGAATCCTCTGTTTTGAATGGTATAGTATTAGAAAATTAAATGATGGATCAGATCATGAACAAAAGTAAAATAAAATATGCAACAATTTCTAGTGGGCATCTATTTATAATCTATAATTTCTAATACCAATCATCCACATTCTACCACGTCAACATTTTCTAAGAATTGTCAAGATTTGGAGCATGTTGTTCATTTGGACACTTTTACTGTGATGCCTATCAGCTATGCACCCACAAGCCACAACCCTCTTCATTTCACTTGCCAACACACGAAAAGAAAAAAAGAGGGGGGGGGGGACCTAGCTCCCCAGAAAACTTCCCTATTTCATCACATCTAGCAAAGGAAAAGCTGCCCCAGAATGGCAGACTATCTCTTTCTTCTCCTTAAATGACTCCTTTTGCCTCAACCACCCATTCATGTGCTCCATCAACTGCATCTCCCTAGCCCCTTAGCTCATGCAGCAGAATCTTTCCACAGAGAAGCACCACAACTATTATCTCTTTAATAAGCTATGGTGGGGTCACCAAATATCAATTACAGCAATGGCATGCTATGGGAAAGGGGAGCAACTGATGCTAACTGATCAAATTATGTGACTGGTGATCTTGTATTTACGGGATCAGATTAAATTGAAAACTTACTGCCATCTCTTTTCTATTATGCTAGAAATTATTATGCAGATGGAAGTATCAGTGGCTAATTTTACAATATTGGGATTTTGTGGGCTAAAATGATCTGATTATTTTCTTTTTCTTTTCACTAATGTTTTGGAATCTGACATTTTCTGTTGTAATGCTAATTGTTTAGATTTATTTTTAATGTTGTGTTTATTATACAGTTTGTTGTATCAAAGGTCTCAACTTTAAACCATTCTCATCTTCACTGTAAAAGTTGCAAGTGCTGCAACTTGGAAAGTAAGTTTGTTACTGAAAATTAATACATGGAATTGGAAAAACACGCATACTAGAATGAAAATTATAATTACTAGGAGGTCTTGATATTCCTCTAAGGGTATTGGTGCTTAGAGTTCAATTGTACAAATTTGTAATAGCCTATATTTATCCATGTCATCTGTGTTGCCTTATTTTGAGCTTTATAAATATGCAGTGCAAATCAGTATTTTCTTGTTCTTTACCATTTATTCTCACTGGATTGAAGCTTTTAGTGTTTTCGCGCATGTATAGGACACTTGACATGTCTTCAAATAAACAAATTGAGGAAAATATTAGAGGTATGAATGTTTTATGGCCATGTTGAATATAGGTATGGTTTTTAGTTACCACATTTATGTTTACATTATCCTATTGTTAATTGTTTTTCTCAATTTAGATATAGAAGGCAAGAAATTTTGATGATAAAATAAATACTTACGATCTATTGTTTGTGGTATTTCATTATAAATATATAATCCATACAGATTCTTATTCTGATTAAGGACAAATAGAAGTTGGTATTTCTCCTCCCAAAAGAAAGTAAATTAGGAATTCTCATTCCGTTCCTTTTTGTCAGCTCCATAACAAATCGCTAAAGATGAGAAAGATTGTCATGGAACTTTGTACACGTTGTTGCTATTCACGAGTCTCACCTTGTTGTTGTACAGTATCATTTAGGCATCCTTAAGAAAATATGAAGGGACACAGTTAAGGTTGGGGAGAAGTAAATGTCAGTGATAGGTTAATAGCATTTGATGGAGGATTATTTGAACAATATACTGAATTCAGAAACTGCTTGGAGAGTACACTAATGTTGGGAGGTGAAGTAGTTGACACCATTGGCATTAAGCAATCTATTGATGGCTCCAGCATTGGAGCAACACTCCTAGCAGCTTCTCACTCCTTGAATTTGGAAGTGGAGGAGTCCCGAAGATTTGTTTAATGCCAATATTAGTTACATTTTACTGGTATACCTAAGAGATTCAACAAATTGTAACAACAAAGCCTTTAGTTAATTGTCCTACTGAGCTCTTAACTATGCAGTTGTTGCTCTCGAAGATGATGGGAAGGATGGTGATGAAAGAGCAAGGAGGATAAGACTTTTGTGCTGCATATAGATTTTCTCCTAACTCAATTTGTCATTAATGTTTTTAAAAGTTTTGTTGCTTATCGTTTATTTGTGGATTCCAAAAATGTTGTATATTTTTTCACCTTTTTTAATAAATAAATGCCATTTTTTGTTTTACTACATATTTATCAAAGTATTTATGTAGCATCTACTAATTTATTTTTATATTAGACTAAATAATATCACATATTTTTCTTTTGTAACAAGAAAATATATATTTTTGGAAATTTTATTTTCCCGCACATCTCGCGGGTTTAAATCTAGTTAAGAATAATTCTTAGAGCATGTTTAAAGTAGTTTATTTTGCTTTCATCTGATAAAACAAAATTACTTTGCATGAAAAGAAAAATTCCAACTATAATATCGATATTAATAAAGCGTCATACCATATTTGGTAAATACATTACCAGTAACTCACGGATTTCAAGGTACACATTGGGTTACCACATAAATAAATCAATCCGATCTTTCGATGACAACAACAAACATAACAGAACCAATGTTAGAAGGCAGAGTTCAGAGAGCAGACTAACATAATCTAACAAACTAGCAATGTAAACCTATTAGATGGTACATAGTACTAAGGATCAAAAATCTAATCCCTATTTCCAAAACAGGATCCAACAAACAGCATCTCTTTTATTATCTTTTCTTAGGTTAAATTACTGAAATCAATTGCCCTGGGGATCATATGATGCATTCTATAGTTTGTTACAAAGTAGGCTACAAATCTGAGTCCATGCACTAGTGAATGAGTGATTGATAGGTAACCTGTTAGAGCTGATTCAACAATCACGTCTAAAATCAATATGTGGATAGTGCCATGTACAAATTCCTTTCCATAACACTATCTAGCTATTACGATTGTCTCCTCCATCATAAATTTTCTTCACTACTAAGGGTCAAGGATTACAACCAAAATAAGAAAAATTGACTACTAGATGCAAAAAAAAGGTTTGATGCCAATACCAACAAAGTAACAGAAATGAAAATACCTGAATTACAAGCACCACAATGCCAACCCATTTACATATATCCATGTTATCTTCAATGAAAGATCGAAGGCTCTCAAGTTGACCAGTTGGATCAATTGGAATATCCTATAAAGGTAAGAATTGCCATATTATCATCGTTAGAAAGGGTCAAAGATGTTAACTAATGCAACCATATCTATAAAGAGTTGGGGGAGAAGAAAGTAAGAACCTCTTCCCAACGATGATCAATGGCAATGAATCCCACCAGAGCAACTTCTAGTAGAAGGAGCATGGTGACGAGTAGAGTGTACTAGCATTTTTGAAAGGTCAAGGAGCAAACATGAAGACGAAAGAAATATAAAATTGAAAATGAGAAGTAAAGTAAGGGCAGTTCCAAGGATCCAACAGAAATTTGCTCCCAGAACAAAAGGCGAATAGATTTTAAGCCAAACTAAGACATGAAAACAAATATCCTCCGCTTAAAGTGGGATACAAAACATAAGCAGCACCCATTAATCATTTCAGCTGCAATGCAACCCAAGAAAGTAATGCAACACACCAATATTCCCACTCCCATGAAGGCATAGATGAACCTGTCACCGACGATAGAAAAACGGGGTTAACAACAAGGAATAAGCTATACATCAAATGAATAACAGTCATTATTCAAAACCTGAAGGTCAAACCTTTAACGAAACATTGCAGATTAATTATGTACCCAGTGGATACAAAAATTGACACCCCATCTCACATTCAATCCACTCATTTAACCAAAGATATTGCAGTCAACATTATGATTAAATTACACAGAATAATCAGCCTCACATAATATAGCTACCAACACACAGATAGACATACATCACCTCGCATCAACACAGTTTTCACCATCTGATTTCAGTGGATAATACTTAAATTTGCGCACACATACATTCTGATTCTAACATCTATGCAGGAATGTGGGAAAATGTGCACCAAAGTGTGTGTAAGCACTTTTCTTAGAAATGATAGTTTAAAAACAGCTAGTTGTGTCTCCTACATTTGTTTGTGTGTAAAAGCCAGAGTACAAGTGTGCAGAAAATGAAATGAAGTCCATCATAATCAAGCGGTGGGAGGTTTGAATATGTAAGGGTGTGTATAGCAGTGTTTTAATATGGTTTATTATGATGGTTTTTTTTTTAAAATTCTGTATTCATTTCCTGATTTAATTTTCTATTTTCGATTTGTTTCTTGTTTTTCAGAATTTTACGAAGGAGTTTAAAAAAAAAAACGTTTTTCTATTTTTATTTCTTGTTCTAATTATTTCATTCATAAAATACTAAAAAACAGAAAATAGAAAACAAAAAGTTAAAACAAAAACCAAACATATCCTTAGTGACTTTTAAGTTTCCAATATATTCTAAAGGCACCGATCAGCAAAACCATTGTTATACTATTACGCTAACAAGTGCCAAACGGCACTTGTTAAGGATTCAAGAACTAAAACATTTGAAACTTCCAATATACTAAGTACATTGAAATTCTAAATATCTTATATTTTTAACAAGAAGTTTCGATTTCTTGATTTTTTTAACAAAATGTATTTACCAAATCCAAAAAAAAAAAAAAAAAAAA
>QANU01066948.1:53105-66116 GCA_003254905.1 Nissolia schottii | reverse complement strand
ATATAATTAATCTCCCCAAAGAAGATACAGGTAGAAGAAACAGAATCAGGAGCAGGAGCCCCAATTTCAACCAAGGGATCCTCATCAATTTCCCATTTTCTTCATGTCTCGGGAGAGGTTTCGCTCTTGAACGGTATGTTCCAGCCTTTGAAGTCTGAACCCCAAACTCTCCGTCGCCTTTAGGTGCTCCGCTGCTCCGCCGCTCTCGTGAGTCACTTTGTGGTGATGAAACCATGAGAGAGGTGCGGATGTTTTTGCCATTACCCCCAATCTTCTCTCCCTCCTCCTCCTCCTCCTCCTCCTCACCTTCTTTTTCTTCTTATTCTTTTTCTTATTTCTTGGTCTATGTTTGAGGAAATGATACCAAACTCAATCTATTTATACACAATTTAGTCCAATGCTGTTACATTTGAAACTTGAAAGCCCACCTTTTTAATGGCAAAAATTTATCCTTATTTCTGATTGGTTTGGTTTGTTTTAGTTTTATATGTTTCTTGTTTGATAGGGGAACTTTGTGGTCTGATTTCTTCTTCATGTTTTCGATTTTTCAATAAATTCAATTCCTTAATTTCCTTTCATGATTTTTCGTCATTGTTTCTCACAAGGGTAATTATGGTCGTGATTAACGTCTGTCGATTTTCCCATTTGATAACCCCAGATTGAATCAGCTTTATGAATTGTGATATGAACCTGTTTATTCTAGATTGGAATTTACTGTGTTTTTCAAATACTGATTTCGTGGAAATAAGAACTTTTTAATTTTTTTTTAATTTTAATTATTATTATTATTTTTTGGTGGATTATCTTGATTGATTTTTGAAGGTGTAAAGGTACCTTGATCTTGTCCTTTATTGGTTACAATGGGTAAGTTGAGCATGTATGTCTGTTTTCCTTGTGGCTACGCTGCAAGGACTTGATCACCAATATGTTTCAATGGATAGAAAAATTTAGCAGCCATATTCTCCAATTACAGGAAAAGCCCATCTCATAGATTCATGGTTTGAATGATTTGAACTGGAATTTGATTATGGAAATTGTCAAACTATGATAAATCTACCCTTCTTTGTCATGTTTTCGTTTGTAGGAATATCTTGAGCAAATTGATGTAAGAACGCTGCAGAGTTTGCTGTTTACCAATCAACGTCGAATACTAGCCTCTCACACGGTTCAGGGATTCATTTTGAAAATTTGAACTTCGTATAGAGTAAGTTGAAAGTTTTAACATCATTTACACAACTCTCACAGTCATCCGCTTATTTAATGATATTTTTCATTTAATTCAATGAATGGTTATGTAGTATCATACTCTCTGTGTTGTATTTTAGTAAAGAAGTGTGATTACTCTAGAAGCTTATAAGAATATCTTAGGTGTTGGGCCCCACTCTTTATCTTCATTTTCACTTGCAAACTCTGTCCCTTTTCAGACAGAGGGAAATCTACACACACCTACTTGAGATACTCAGCAAAACCTCCCAAGGCCGCTTCCAACCCATGATTGCAATGGCACCCAAAGAGGCGCTCGTGATCTCCGATAAGGATCAGATGAGGGAATGGTCAAGGGCCATGAGATGCCGAGGCAAGGTCATTGGATTTGTGCCCACCATGGGCTACCTTCACGAGGGTCACCTTTCTCTAGTCAGACAAGCTCACAAGCACGCTGACGTTGTAGCTGTCTCAATCTACGTAAACCCGGGTCAGTTTTCACCAACTGAGGACCTTTCCACATACCCTTCTGACTTTGATGGTGATGTACAAAAGCTCATGTCTGTTCCTGGTGGTGTTGATGTTGTTTTCCATCCCCACAATCTATATGATTATGGAAATGACACCCGGACTAGTAGTAATGTTGTTGTTGAGGGTGATAGGGTGGTGTCTTGCATTGAGCAGAGTGGATGGGAGCATGAAACTTGGGTCAGGGTTGAGAAGCTTGAAAATGGTCTTTGTGGAAAAAGCAGACCTGTTTTCTTTAGAGGGGTTGCTACCATTGTGACCAAGTTGTTTAATATAGTGCAGCCTGATGTTGCTGTGTTTGGAAAAAAAGATTATCAGCAGTGGCGAATTATTCAAAGAATGGTAATGATTTTTTTAGAGAGTTCCACTGTTTTTGCTTTATTCCAAATAATTAGATATATTATTCAAGGAAAAAAGTAATAACTTGGTCCTAATCCAACATGGAATGTTGCTTAACTTGTACTTATTTTGAAACTGGAATATAAAGGGAGTAATTTCCTGTTTTTAAATTTGGACATTACTACACATGCATGTAGTTTCTTCTAAGTTTGTTGTTTGAAACCATGTCAGATTTTATTCTTTGGTTATGACGACAACTGCTGCACAGTGAAGCATTGCCATTGACTAGGTTGACAAGAAATGCACCCTCTACATTAGGTTGTCAATGTGTGGTCCTATTTGTTGCAACGCTTTGCATTCCAAATTTGAGATTCATTACATTTTATTGCCAAATGTAAATAAAATTCCAGGAGGGGGGGGTTTCGGTTTTCTCTATAACATGATGGTTGTAGTATTGTAGCCATTTAGGCTGTGTTTGGTTCCGCATACAGGACATAAATACATGGACACAGAGACACAAGTTTATGTTTGGTTGTGGAGACAAGTACATAAAGTTGTGTCCCGAGACACAAAATAAGTGTATTTTCTGTACTTCCGTTTTGCTGGGACACGGAGACAGGGGATGGAGACAGTATTTTAATAAAATTTTCTCTTCCAATTTTGCATATTGTTAACTCTTGCCCTTGCCAAATGAAACCTCAAATCCCTTCTCTCCTTTCTCCTCCCTCCTCCTTTGCTGCTGCTGCTGCCACAACCACCACTGATCACACACAACCACCATCATTTAACAACTGCACCATTATCACCACCATAAGCCACCATTGTAACCACAACTATTTGTCTCCAATAACTGAACCCCACCATCCAAACCAGAAGAGTTGCAAATCTGCCACTAGCAGCTATCACCGCCACCTACAGCCGTGAGCTAATCCATCGTCATCATCACCCTCAACCTCAACCCAAATCGCGAGCCTCGTCGTCGCCAACCACCCCACGACAGCTAGCCTCTGCAAGTCTCCCCCTCTCTGACCACGTCATCAATCGCATTGCCCACAATAACCACACATGCCTTCTCAGATCCTGATTAAAAAAATTGGGACCTTGACCCAACTAAAACGAACATACTGAAATGCAGAAAAATCAGCCACAAAGCGCAAATCCAAGGGATAGAAGAAATAGAAGTGTAGTGAAAAAAAAAACCTAGAGATGAAAACGGGGAATAGATCGGAGGAAGAGAGAGAAATGGATGAGGGGAAGGGGGAGAGAAAAGAAGGACTCACAAAATGGAAGTAAAGATGAATGCTTGATTGGTCAAAGGAAGTGAGGGTTGGGAGGGAGGTAAGTTTGGGTCTGAGATTTAAATGAGGAGGAATAAGGAACAACAATGCAGTAGCAGCCAACCAAGAAGGACTTACGGATCATCCATGCACACAATCAGGTGGAGAGAGAGATGGATAGGGGAAGGGTATTTTAGGTCATTTTTCATGTATTTTCTGTCTTGTCTTCATAACACCAAACAAGATATAGATACAATCAGTGTGTCTTGTACACCATCAGCAAACAAAATACAAGACTGACTTGTCCCCTTATTTTTTATGTCTCTGTCTACATGTTTCTGTATTTTAGTCCTGTATCAACAACTAAATGCAGCCTTAGTTCTTTCCTCATGCTCTATCAGTCATAGGTTATTAACCATCGTGTTCATTTCTTCTTTTGACACAAAGTAGAGGGACTGTAATGAGGAAAACTGATTAGTTCTCTATCAATGGCAATTTAACTACTCTGATTTCATTCACTTTCCCCTCACATGTTTTATAATTGATCTGATCTCTCTAGTAAGCTATGGTTTGGTGGAGGTGGTTGTTTTGCACAATATAAATGTTGACAATGATTTAGTATGCAATGGAAAATATCTGCTCTAAACAAAGTAGTCAATCCCATGGGATCCCTGCGAGATCCCGCATCCCATCCCATCCCAGTGCCTTTATGAGATGGGAAAGCCAATTTTTCCCACATTTTCGTCCCATAGAATCCCAGTTGGGATCCCAACAAATCTCGATTGGGATGGTAATTTTTGCAAAAAAATAAAAAATTACCCTCCTTTGTTTTTTTGGTCTCTAGTATAGGAGCATGAGTTTCATTTAATAATTTATTAGGGTTTTTTACCTCTATTTCACTCCAAGCCTCTGCTTTTTCACTCTTACCGCTCATTCTCCTTTTCACTCCACCAAATCTTCTTGTTCCTCCCTTTGCCTTTCGTCCAAGTCCTGCAACTTTTGGCAACAGCAAAGGACAAGCTTTCGGCAACAACCTTCTTGTTTCTTGTTTACTCTGTTTGTCTCCTCTTTATTTGCTTTTGCTTCTTTGTTTTACTTCTCTGTTCTGTTGAGGTTGTTCTGTTATTCACTTCCTTCCTTGCTTCTTGCCCTGTTTTTGTTTTGATGATTGATGAAGTTGATGCAGAATTCTATGTTTATTTGATTTTGTTTATGGGTTGCCATTTTGTTTAGAATCTTTAGATTCTTAAACTGATCTTGACTTAATTGCGTGTTTTGAGTATGGAACTTGGATCTATGGATTACTTTATGACTATTGACTAGTAATGATGAATGAATGAGACATTGAGGTTAATTTTTATTTTTTATTTTTTTAATATTCATATGTATTTTGTATACATTCATTACATTTCAAATAATTTTGTATACATTACCATCCCGACCATCCCATCTTGCTATGCCATGGGATCCCATTTTTCAGCTCAATTGGGATAGGCCGAGAACTGGGATTGACTACCTTGGCTCTGAATGAGTAATCATATTAGTTTACTGTTTTATTTGGACATACAAATTTTGTTAAATAAGAAAGGGATCTAAAATCATTTTGAGAGTGCTACCATTAAATGTGGAGAAACTTTCCTTGTCTCAGCCAGTTTTTTCTACTATGTGAGTTCTATTGTTTTGGTTTTGGCTTTGGCAGTTTCTGATTATATGGGCTGTTACTTCATAAAACATCAACGAAGATAATATTGTCTTGCAGATTAGTTTGATTTTGTGCTCATTACTGTCATTGATGTTGGTTCTTAGACTGACTGGTTTCCTGTGTAGGTTCGAGATCTTGATTTTTCCATACAAATTATAGGTTCCGAAATAACACGCGAGAATGATGGCCTGGCAATGAGTTCCCGTAATGTGAAGCTTTCACCCGAAGAGAGGGAAAAGGTTTGACTTAATTTTATTCAGTTATGTTTTAATTAGTTAGTAGTCACATTTTTTAATATTAAGTATCTTTGACAAAAATGATAAAAGGAATGATGATAATTGTAATGTTGTTGTTCTTGATGTTCTAAAGCTTCTAACATGTTGTCTTCTTAATTTCTAGTTTCACTTGACCTTATCAATTGGTAAATATTTTTTTTCCCATTATATCCATAACTAGGTAAAACTATTTCTTTCAATCCTTTGCAGGCACTATCTATAAATAAATCATTGTTCAGAGCCAAATCTGCGGCAGAAGACGGCCAGGTGCAATGTGAGAAGTTGAGAAATTTGGTCGTTCAATGTATTACTGAAGCCGGTGGAAGGATTGATTATGCCGAGGTTATTTCTTGTGTTTAATTTGGAGTATCTAATGAAATCTTCGCATAAACTTTCCTTTGAAAGCAATCAATTCTGTGGCTGGCCTGTGGGGTAGTTGACTTCTTATTTGCATGTTCAACTTCCAATATAATTGGATCTTAGTCAAAAGATGATGATGATTGCTAAAGATCTTCTAGTTGCATGCTTGGTTGTTGTGTGTTGGGGGGGGGGGGGAGTTGACACGCTTCTATGCTAGTGTCTCTGGACTTCCTGCTGACGATTCTGAGAATAGAATTCGGAAACAATTTGATCATAGATATTTTCTAATTGCCAGGCTCATAGTATGCTTGGATATTCCAGACTTACATGCAATAAAAATTTTAGTCATTGTGGTCTAACTACTGTGCCACAAGAATTGAAAGAATATTCAGGCAGCTCAAAATGCTTGTATTCATGAGCCAACTTCAGTTAGCCACAACATCCATCCCACGCACAATTTTCCAATGTTTGTTATGCCCTTAATGTGTTTTATGTCTCCACGGTTGGCTTTTATGCCTTGCCACCACAATTTATTTTCTGCCTAAATGCCCCAAATTCCTGTAATGCAGAGGTTTCATTTGTTGTAACGCATGCCTTCCCTGAAGATGTTTGTGCCTGACGGAGCCTTAAACGAACCCAAAGCTAGAGAAATCAGAAGATTGTGAATACCGAAAGGCATATTGACTTAAAACGCTAACCGGATGCTTCTGCGTGCAGATTGTTGATCAAGAGAGTTTGGAGAAAGTGGAACGGATCAAGGGTCCTGTTGTGTTCTGTGTTGCAGCGTGGTTTGGGAAAGTCAGGCTTCTGGACAACATGGAAATCAACCTCACAACGGATGGTCGAATCTGATCCTACCTCAGTCATCTCGGGCATTGACCAGATGGTAATATAGCTCATGCAGTTCAAGGAGCAGGTGGCATGAGTTCTTTTTTTCTACAAATCATCATTTTTTTTTTGGCACAATCAAATCATCATTACCGATAGATGCATTTTATATCATAATATTATAATTTTCGTGGACTAATAATGATAAATAAAGATACAGTTGGTTATTCTTGGTGACGGGAAGAGAGTGTTTCTTTTTGGTGCTTACGGGAAGAGGATGTTTCAAAAATGTGAAATAAAATGGAAAAGAATATAGTTAGTAACGCCGTAGTTTCTCTTTCTTGCTTTTTGGTTAAAATCTTCATTTCGGCAGTCAAAAAAGTTTTTTGCTTGAATCATGCAGTATAATGAGAATTTAACCGATCTGTAGTTATTTTTCAGATTCCTCTTCAAAAGTTTTGCTTGACTCTATATTAGACCTGAGGTTATGTTAATATAATATTATGATTTTATTACACAAAGTGTGCGCATTAAAATCTTGAGTAATTGTTATTGTTAACAACTATTCTCTTCATTTGGAATGGTCGAAAACACGATCCTGATTTGGATTTGTTGTGGGGCAGGGAAAGATTCCTTGGGCATTTTCTTGTGTCATTTGTTTATGCTTTAGTCGTAAGGGAGGAAGCAACAAATTTAGGAGGTTCCTCAACCCAAACAAAATAATTAATAGCCACGCATTTTATACTTTGGAAAGAGTTTCAAGTGGTTAAAAATTGTAATACAATTAATATACTTAATACAATAGGAAATGATTCATAATAAATAGAGATAAAATTGATAACTAATTTTGAATAAGATTCTAGTTAAAAAGTGTTATTTAATGTTGCACAAAAGGATAATTTAATTACATCTTATTGACTTCACTAGTAACAGAATAATTTAGCCAAATCAATCAACAATTCAAAATTTACAACTACGCTATCGCAAGCCAAGGAAAGAAAATTGTGAACCTCAACAACTAAGCACAAGGTTTTAGTAAAAAATGATCATCTAAAAAAACATCTCACTTTAAAGGATAAAATAAAAAAAAAATTACCATTGAATTAAGAAAGTGACAACCGAGACCAATTTTTATTTATTGATCCAATGACGAATAGTTTACTTTATCCTCTTTAAAAATTCTTCCCAAGATTTTATATAGGAAGTTCAGCCATGCAAAAGTTGTTACACGAAGCCCAACTAAGCGTAATGGGTAGGTTCTCAACACGCAAGCACAAACAACTTTAACCAAATGCTGAACCTCACTGACGGAGCTCCGCCAAGATGGATAAATATGTAGCTTTTTATTACATGACTGAAAATAGTAAGCTCAAATCAGCATTAGGTTGGAAGTTCAACAAAGAAAATGAACTTCCAACCAAAACTACAACAAAAGGCAGATCAGCATTACACTGTATAAACAGCAGGAGTGCTCCATGAACAACAGTTAGCAACTCAGCAATAATGGATAAACGGCAAAATCAGTAACTAATCGCTAAACCAAATAAATTAATAGTTGCAAATCCACAAGTTGAAACACTTGTTCTATTTTATTTTATTTAAAATTAATTTAAAGAAAACACATTAATTTAAAAAAAAAAAAAACACACTACGAGGTGGAATTTGAAACGCAGACTGCCTGCTTTTTGAATAGCACACGTGGGGCTCAGCAATATAATGGATAAATGGCAAACACAAAATGCAAATACTATCCGACGTCTAAGGAAAAAATGGTAATAGGGAACTCAATTAGGCATAATTGGCAGTTTCTAAATATGTAAAAGCATAAACAAACGCATCATAATCCTCAAACCAAATGCTGAACCTCCCACCTAAACTATAGCGAAAGGAAAATTGCATTACACTATGGGAGACAACTTGAGGAATACTAAAAAGGATAACATGCTGTACAAACAAAATATATTGACCATTGTAAAAGTAGGACGAATGTAAATCCCAAAAAGCAAGTCAAAAGCACTGCATCTCACAGTAGAGGCAACAGCAATCAGTTAGCAATAATCTCTTGAGCGACAAGATTCATTTACCACAGTGGAAGCCACCACAAATGGAAACAATGATAATGAGAATCAAGGCAATTATGATAGCCAAAACTACTAGCTTTATCTTCATATTTTCAAACCACATCTTTCTCCTAATCTTGGTTCCCTGTTGCCTGAAATCTTGTGCCTGCAATATCATATAATTAACAAGCCAAGAAAAGGATAATTAAGCCCCCAAAAAAAAAACTGAGACAACAAGCTCTCAAGACAAGTGCTCTCTATCCAGTCAGTCTGCAATCATAATATAAATTGCATAGCTTGGCATAAAAATGAAAAAGGAAAAAAAAAAATGAAGGAAATCCCGTAACTTGAGTACACAACCACTACACTGTGCGACTTGTTGAAGTTACAATTGCTCTTCCACCCCATTGCATCTTATAAGGAAGAATAAATTCGTTTATGATCCGTTTGAGCCACTAAATGATGCACTAGACATAGTTTGTTTAATGATGATAGGTAAGTGAGTAATGCTCCCTGTACATGTCATCATCTAGGAAAGTAAGCAGCAGCAGACACTATCATGGGCAATGGAGGAATGGTAAGAGGTGGAGGTGTAGAGGAGGGTGAGGGGATGGAAGTAGTGAAGGGGAGAGAAATAGAAGATAAAGAATTATTTTTGAGGTAAGAGAAAAAAAATTAAAATAGTAATTAATGTGAATAAGTTAAAATCACAAAACTATCCATGACTATAAACTAATTTAGAAAAGAAGAGGTGAGATTTTGGTCTGAAATAAAATGATCAACGAATGTGTATGTGTCCAAGATCATATCTATTATGCTTTAAGTGCACTCAGCTTGGTGAATATAGATGAACAGTAACATACAACTGTCATTTTGTAGATGCCTATATCTAAATAGATTATTATTTCTATGCTTGTGGCAGCTGAGAACAAATAACCAAATGCCTGTGTGGGGAGGATATCTATCTTTAACAATTATAAGTTTTCCTTTTCATAAATTTCTTAATATACAATGATAGCATCCGACACACCTGAGAGCGAAGATCCTCTGTTTTATCCACCAAAAGCTCAATTTTCTCCCCACGATCGAGAACCTGCCAAATAGGATATAAATTTTACAGCTACTTATTCAAACTAATGAGATTATTCATTACATTTGATCCCCTCCATCTGTGCCCACCGAAGTAAAACATAGACTAAAAGGAAAATTTTAGCTTCATGAAACATTTTCAACCCACTCACAGCAAAGAAGATAAAATCATTTTGCATAGTTTCCTTGGCATCAGAGGGTATAAGATGATAAGAGCCTTACCTTCTCAATATTTTCCATCATAACTCCTTTGACTTCTGAAACCTGAGCTTTCACTTTAGCAAGCTTGCTAATCTCCTCTGGGTGATCAACACAATATTGCATCTGCTCCTTCAACTTAGGTCTACATCATAAACAGCAAATATTTCACAATAATGGATATTATGACAGCAAATTAGCAATTCACATTTTCCATATAAAATTGTGGCACACATAAATACCCAAACTCTCTGTTGAGGCTCAGGGCAGCAGCCGTTGCAGCTTTCCCTCCAGCATATCTCTTGGTAAAGTCCTCCTTGATCCGTTCAAGGAATGCAATTGGCATCTGCCGTCCAGCAGACTCAACCGCAACAACACAGTAAGCTACGACAGTCAACAGGTTTTGAAGTTAGTTCCAACCAATGGTGATTTCAGTTTCAGCAGGAAAAAAGTAAACACGGTATAAACAAGAGAAAGCAGCAAACTCAAGATATATAATCAAAGTTAATAACAAAGTCAGTAAACCAGAAATTAGCCGTTTATAACAGCATATAATACACCTACTGAACAACATAACGATTTCTATCCAGACCCTTGCAAGATTTAAAAGTTTCCCTCAGTCTACCTCTTCAATAACTATCAAAGGTAAGTTTTAAAATGTCAAAATTATATTAAATTAGTAATTTTAATTTCCCTAAAAAAATGGATAAAATATCCCTCAATTTAATTTAGTTTTAGTTTATGCATTTCAAAATCTTTTAAAATGATCCACATAATTTTAAAGATAATTTCTCAAATACCCCATGCTATTTAATTTATCTATTTTTGATAATTTTTACAACTAAATGCATTAAATTTTATTATCATTTCATGATCTAATATGACATATTAATAGATTATATAATCTAATGTGATAAATTAACACTTTTCAATACAATATTTGTAGAGAGGTGCATTGTAAGCTCAAATGATCCGCAAAATCTCTAAACCTCATATAAGTTGGCTCTTTCACTAATTTGACAAATAAAAAGTTTTTTACGATCATACCGAACATGAAATGATAACAAATTTGATGAATTTAGTTGTAAAAAATTATAATAAATGGATGAATTAGGCAGCAGGGAGTATTTAAGCAACCACCAATTTTAAAATAATGTAAAATTAACTCTAATACTGATTTTTTTTTATCACAATAATTCTTATAATTTTGAATCAATGTAAGATTTTACCCCAATATATTCCTCTAATTTCACTTACCATCTTACGTTGTTTCAAAACTAGAGCAGTTCATTAGAATTTCCCTTAACAAACAATGCGTGTTGCTGCACCAAATCAGATACAATGCAAGAACACGAAGAAACGTAAACGATCCAATTTTCAGTTAGGCAAATCCATCGCTTCCTTATTCTTTTTCCACATGCCAACAACCTAATCATTCAAAATTTCATCAAAAACAACCGATTGCGCGCGTAAACCCAATCAAATCGAGCAATGCAAATCGAATAGCAAAGAGAGACCAGCGTTTCCCTTCATTATTCTATGCCAATTTTCCGGAACGCGGATCAAGAGGAAACGAATAACATGTATGGAAAAACAAGAAAGAGGCGAAGCGAAACCAGAAAATGGATGCAGATCATCACACACAGAGAGAGAGAGAGAGAGAGAGGATGGCATTTACTGAATCCGTTATCGACGAGGTAGTTGAAGGTGTGGCCATCGCAGTTGTAGGTGAACCTGTTGTTGGAGGCAGGGAGTTTCTGGAGGCATTGCGCCGCCACGCCGGTGAAATTTCCGGTGAACTCGGTGTATTCGGCGAGGATCACGGTGCCGCGAGCCACGAAGCTGTAGATCAACGATTTCTGCCCCATCGCCAGAACCACAGTCGCAGCGCCAACACTGCGAGATCGATCCAAAGATGAAGAACGCAAACGAGACGAAGGTGTTCGGGTTCGTTCTACAGAAAGAAAGGATCGATGGTAGAGAGAGTGACGAAAAAAAGAGAACGAAGGAGGCGGTGGCTCTTGTGCTTGCCAGGTAAGGAGAGGAAGGATTTTCAAATTTTTATTTATTTATTCATTTTTGCCTTTTTGGCCTTTTTGCCTTAGATGTTAGGCAAGCGTGAAAGTGAAGAAAAGGGTGAATTTTAACGAAACCTCCCCTCGAGTTCCTCGGTTATTACGGGAATGCCACGCCGTGCAGTACCTGTGTGTTTTTCAAAATTTGTTATTTCGAGATGGGAGAAGAGTGAAACAATCGTCGACGTAAAAAGGAAGTGTTCTTCTATCATGGATCTAGGGATGTCACCCGGGGTGGAGAGCCTCCTTCATCCCCACCTCCCCAAACTTCTTTGATTCCTTATTTTGGCTCCCCAAACTCGGATTTGTACCGGGTCAAAGCGGGCCAAAACGTTTGATCCTATATTTTCTAAGGGCATATTTTATTGTAAAATGGGTTTTTCGAAATTTTAGCAAAACAAACGTGTAGCTGTACTGATTGGAATCCTAAGAATAAGGGTTTTGGAATGTCTCTGGAGGAAAAGTGAGAACTGAAGCCTCAGAGGGGATTTTGGAAGATTTCATTCGATTGAATTCTAATTCAATCCAATGAAAGAAAATTTTAGGATTTCAATCAATTAAATCCCCAATTCATTCGAATGAAAGAATTCTGGAGGTTTTCAATTGATTGAATCCCTTTTTCAGTCGAATGAAAGAACTCGTAGTGTAACACCCTAGCTAACTGTTCACGCGTACGTCGCAAACAATGCTCACTAGGTTGTTATCTGCTTTGGTGGGGATTACTTAGTCCCATGTATTCTTTTAAAAATAATGCTACCCAAAATATGGACCAAATTTAAACTTTCTTTATACGTCACATAGAGTAAATTAGGAGCCTTGTTGCGTTTAGAACATGCATTTTGAATGGAAACATAACATGTGTAACGATAAATAAAGATATCATTAGTACCCGCCAAGATAACAAACCATGGTCCTCCATACATTCATAAGCAATATTTACATAGTATTATAAGTATCAAGCACAAACATCACATAGAAATACAAGTACACATATGTCCTCCACTAGCTAATCGTCTGATCTTCAGCTGTCCTCCCTTGGAAGGGTTCTATCTCCTGTAGCTCCTCTCCTCGTCCCTC
>QANU01066948.1:0-52461 GCA_003254905.1 Nissolia schottii | reverse complement strand
GAGGTAATCAGGCTTCTACCTTCCTGACGTGTCCAGCGTGGCTAGCGTTCCCGGGCATCCTCTTTTATTCTTAAGCTTCTTGGTACTCTATACTCCTTCTATTCCTTTTAGATTCTTCCTAACGCCGCACTTATCCACCTGAGCCACATAGTCCCGCACATCCGGTGCTTGACGGACACCTACAGCTTACGCTTCCACCCTCTGATGGAGTTCGTTCACGAGTTTATTATGCAAAATCTTTGCTAAGGAAAACTGGGATGTTACACGTAGGATTTCATTCGAATGAAACCCTAAGTCATTCAAATGAGT
Source organism: Nissolia schottii (assembly GCA_003254905.1). Classification (NCBI taxonomy): domain Eukaryota; kingdom Viridiplantae; phylum Streptophyta; class Magnoliopsida; order Fabales; family Fabaceae; genus Nissolia; species Nissolia schottii. Next base: position 52,152 of record QANU01066948.1, on the reverse strand, counting down.
CCTGAAGAGCTTGGAATTTTAGTTGTTCTAGAGGATCCAATGGGTATAGATAGACGTATAAGGTATATGATGAAACACCCTAGCTAACTGTTTACCCGTACGTAGTAAACAATGCTCACTAGGTTGTTTTCTACCTGGTTAGAATACCTTAGTCCATAGTTATCTTTCGAAAATAGTTGCTTAAGAAAATAGGGACCAATTTTAAACTTTTCATTTGCATCGAATAATTATTAAAAATAGAGCCATGCGTTGGAAAGAACAAATATAACAAAGCGTGTCACAGTATAGCAATAAAGCATCCATTATACATTCATGTGGTCCATCATATTCGTCACATAGTTGTATATACAATAAGTAAGATACACATAACATGTACATAAACTAAAATACCATATACGTAACCCAAAATACACAATATCAAAATGCAAGGGCTACTGGAATACTACTCAGTATGCCCTTGGCAACAATCCTGACATCTAGCTATCTCTAGGTCCATCTTCTGTCATGGCCGCTCATGGCCCAGCTGGCGGCTCATCAGCATCCTCAAAGTATGAATCATCATCAGCACCTGAAGTCATAAGGCAGTGGGAGTGAGAACGGTAGGTTCTCAGTGGAAATAACTTTAGTTCCTGAGTCTCGTCTCATATTAGGTCGGAATTCAGGCCACTCAGAGATTTCTAAGTGTGCATACATACTAAACATCCTACTGCTTATTATTTGACCTAAGTTCTGAACGGCTTTATCTACATTACTAGGTGATAGGGGTACTACTCTTGCTTACTACGTTCTCGTGCTGATTAACATTTCGTGTACATACATAACCGTCTCGAGCGTTCTCTTGACGGTAATGACATGACAACAGAATCATACATTACATCTACTCACATGTCACAGAATGCAGACTCATACAGTACATATACTCGTGCATAACAGAATCATCAGAATGAACATAACAGAATCATCAGAATGAACATGCTTGATATACATGCCTAACAAAATGAACATATGCATAACAGAATAAATCTGCTTTTGGAATATATGTTATTCCCACCATAATAGTGCCCTCTTTTGACACTAGTATGACGAAATAACCTCGCACATCCAAGTGGTCCTCTGTTGACCCCTGCGGTGGGCTTCCACCTGCCGTGTGCCCCTCGGGACCCCTCGGCAGTGGGCGGATATTGTACCCCCACCTTAGCTTGCCCCCTTTCGACAATGCAAAGGCGTGGTAACCGCACACCTCCAGGTATGCCATATCGACACCACCTGTGGCGGGCTTCCACATTTAGGATGCTTCTTTGACCTCCTAAAGTGGGATCATAGATTGGCTCTCGTGATCACGGCCTCAGAATTTTTATTATGTGGCATTTAGCCTTTTCAGCATTGGGCCTTTAGCCCTTTTCAGCATTGGGCCTTTAGCCCTTTTCAGCATTTTCAGCATTATTTCAGCATCTCTAACTTTTCTGTACCTGCAGCATGGCATACTTGTTTCCTATGGTTCATTTCAGAATCTTTACTTATCTCAGAGTTATTTCTAATCCTTTAAACTTGGCTTATCATGAATGCATGGAATGCTACCGATTATATCACATTCTACATGTAATTCACATACGGCATATACTTCACATATTCACATACGGCATATACTGCATACATTTCAGTTATCAATCATAATTATAACATTGAGTATCAGATTATGTGCCTCAAGAGGAGTTCCATAAGACATTCTGGTCTCAGGCCGCTCAGCGAAACTATGGTCCGCTCAGCGGTTTGAGCCCTCGCGCTCAGCGCTTAAAACATGTCCGCTAAGCGGTAGGAATCTTATTGCTCAGCGGTAAGAGTCCCATCGCTCAGCGGTCTAACAACTTTTTAAAATATCTCCACCGACTTTTATCCTTTAAGAAAATATCTTTTCGGACTTATCATTATCCATGTGGACTTCAGACCGCTCAGTGGTAACCGCCTTCCGCTCAGCGCTCTGGAGTTCACGTGCATTCCGCTCAGTGGCACCAGAGGCCGCTCAGCGGTCACTTGGCGAAACTGAAAAACCGAATGCATCATTTCCATCCTCTTCCTCCTCTTTTTCCCATGGACCCCTACTTGAGTTTTACACATATTTCACACATAATAATCCTATCTAATCCAGGCCACAATACCCTTCAGAATCATCTTCCTAAACCATAGCATCATTTCTAACATATATGATCATATAATCAAAGAATCATCACACATGCACATAATCACATAAACACTCATCCACCATTAAGAGGTGAGGAACTAGAGTTACCCACTTCCTAAAGAGCTTGTTGATGATGGAGGAAGGATGAAATTAAGCTTGATTGCTTGCTTGAAGTCTTCTTTGTCAAGAAGTGAAAACCTTGAATGGTTATGAAAACTTAAGCTATAGAAGCTTGGTGTCTTCTCACCAAGTGAAGAGAACTTACAACCTTGCTACTTGCTTATCTTCTTGATGAGTTTAAGAGTGAATTAAAGTGATGAAAGGCAAAGGATGATGGTGATGGAAAAGCTTTGGTGGAGCTTTGGATGGCTTTAGGTTTAGGAAACTTGGGAAGATGAAAATGAAAGAACTTTGGTGTATGTGTGTGTGTGACTTCGGGTGGTGAGGGCTGGCCGTGGGGGAATATGAGTCCCTTGGCATACATATTTTCTATTTTTCCTATGTGTGGTTTCGGTCGTGTTCGCTCATTAACTATTTATGCCCGGAAGTCCTAAAAATATTTCGGACATACCGTTGTGACCTATTAATTTTTCTTATTAATATTTAAATCTTGGTTGAGGTATTCTTGAATTTATTTTCATATTAATGTCTTTTACAGACTCCTGTGAGTCGTGAATAAATTCTAATAATAACCTAATATCGATCCGAACGTCACCGGACGTCACGAGATCGCCAAATTATTCTTTTTAACTAATATTACAGGAATAAAATTAATATTTGAATTTTATTTCATTTTTATTTCATCTTTTCCTTATTAATATAGTCTGAATTATTTATTATGCAGAGTCTTGGTGAAGGGAAAAAGTCGGGTTGTTACATATGAAGGCATGCATCATGAGGAACCGGCCGTCGTATGGTTTAGGACGACCGTAGACAACTAGAAGTCATCACGTAAAGTCTAAAAAGATCATAATTGAATCCTAGGGAACGAAGACGAGTTAGGAAGGTTTCGACCCCAGTTGGTCCGGAAGACCTTAGTTAAATTGTATAGCTATATGACTAAGATGTTTCGCTATTTCTCTTGGCACATCTTACAGACACGCCCCTTACCAATTCGGCAAGCTAGATTGGTTAAGACCAACTCAGGCAGAGGCCTGATAGCAATAGCACTAGGCCAAGGCCCGAGATTGAGAAGAAGGCCAAAGCCTTATAATGATGAGAACAGGCCAATGCCTGAAGAAAGAAAGGAAAGAAAGGGCCCCAATTAAGAAAAGGATAAAGGAAAGCGCAGTCAAGTCCAAGGGCTGACCAGGTCGAGTCCAAGGTCTGACCTACGTGTCCACACCTGATCGAGTCCAAGATTTGATCCCTCGCCATTCCTGTAAAGGGAGTGGTTGTACCTATCACGTTCGATGTCTTCCTCCTATGAGCTTTACGTGGCTAGCTACCACACCGGTCAAGAGCGCTGCCGGGTCGACACGATAGGGAAAGCAAAGAGGTTGTAGCCGAGGCCACGGTTATAGGGGTGAAAGGACTAAGAAGGACACAACCACAGGGTGCATAAGAGAATTTCAGATCCCCGACATGCATGGATTAGATAGGCATATGAATGAATGATTGTATGTTGTTCTGATGTATGTAACTAAGTTTATAGTTATGTATGATACTATGCATCATGTATCGTCAAGGGAACGCCCAAGATGACTAGGATGTTAGTTAGAAGTAATACGAGCAAGCGATTCCATATTGCCATACTCAAGCAAGTTAAAGGAAACAACACGATGCCTAAGTAACATCAAGATTAGATGGCCAATCACCTAGTAACTTACATAAAGCTGCTCAGGATATAGGCCAAAGAAAATAATCAGTAGGGGGCTAGTATGCATGACACTTAGAGGTTCCCTGAGTGGCCTGGACTCTGCCCGAGAAATGAACAGTAGAGACCACGTAGGGTTTCCACTAAGAACGAATCCGTTCTTACCCCCACTTGTGTATGACTCCAGATCGACAGAATGACGTCACCTCCCCAGAGAAATGTCAGGTTGTTCACCCGTACTCGACAACGAAACTTTTGGGCGGACACTCTCACGGAGACCTGCACTTTTGCCCTAGCGAATGTACCCGTCGAGCCACGGCCGCCACCCATGCCACCTCAACGTTTACCCAGGGGACCCGGATCCTCACTGAGACGTCGCATTTGGGTGGATGACTGCCCCGGAGGGAGCCGTTATGACCCCATCTAGTTGAACGATGATGAAGAGACCCCTCCATCAGAGTCAGAGCAAGAGGCGGAGCCAGGGCCTGAGCCCGAGATCGATCCAGCATCGTCTACTCCGTTGTCCCGTCCCTGTGGTCGTCGGACCACTGCGAGAAAGAGAGTAACTCCGGCCGTGCCGCGTCGCTACGCGCATCGCGACTTCACTGCAGTAATCGCCCTGTCCTGCGACGACGAGCCTGAGGAAGAGGAGGATCCTGTGAAGGAAGATACAGATGCGTAGGCGGGGAGCAGAGGAGAGGACCAGGTCGATGACCCCTTGGTTGCATGTTTAGTAGATATTGTACCGTACCCGCAATAAGTAGTACTCATCCGTGTACTAGGAGTAGGTTCGGTTAAGCCGCGCAACAAGTAGTTCCTATCTGCGGGAATGTATGTATAGGCATGTACTGTAATGGCCCGAATTCGTCCGGTTCGCGAAGCTCGTCGGCTGCGCCACCAAAACGGCCGAGGGGCGTAGAGAAATCAGGAGACGGGGAGATTAAACCTCCAAACCCTCAGAAGACGGAGGAATAAACGGCTAGGTTTTGGGACCCCATAAATTTTTCGGAACCGTCGGCCGAGTTTCGGCTCGAACGGGGAAGGTTTGGGATACTAGGAATCGCCGGTGGTAGTTCTTGGCCGGGCAAGGATGTTGAAAATTCCTGAACGGCAACTCCCCGGTCGAAGGGAAAAATTTATGGATTACAACGGTATGTCCAGAATATTTTTAGGACAGCCGGAGGAGGAATAAATCGGACAAAACGCGACCAAACGACCGGTCCTAGAAAGGTTTCCATCTCCATCAGGAGATATTTACATATTAAAAATAAATAAATAAATAATAAATAAAGATAACAGAAGAAAGAAATAAAAAGGGAAATAAAAAGAGAAAAGAAAAAGAAAAAAGGGGGCCTTAGTGGCTATAAATAGCCAAGTTACCCTCAGAAAATTTACGTAGCTTTCGGTCACTTTCACAAACGCCGGTCCCGTTCCGACACATCTCGATTTCTTGCTGGAGTCCCAGAAAAATTATTGAAGCACGCCATAGCGAGCAGGAAATTTCGAGCATCGAAACTATCTAGTCAGAATCTCCATCGGATGTGGGTAACTCTAAAGCCCACTGTCTATGTGGTTTAAGTTTTGACTATATATGTGTTATTCCGTGTATTGGACTGTAAAAACATTTAGTAGTATTTTGGGAAAATGAAGGGTGTAAAGGGTTTTGGGAAATTTTGATGAATGAATTGCATAACTGTACTGATTGGAACCCTAGGAATAGTAAACTTCTGGAGAAAAATGAGAACTGAAGCCTTGGGGTCCTATTCAATCAGCTTTCAATCGATTAAATGGAGTTTTCAATCGGATGAAAGCAAATTTTGAGCTTTCAATCGATTGAATTCTTGTTCAATCAAATGAAAGAAAAACCTTGGATTTCAATCGATTGAATCCCACGTTCATTCGACTGAAAGAACTCGGAAGGTTTTCAATCAACTGAATCCCAATTTCAATCAAATGAAAGAACTCGCAGGAATTCATTCGAATGAAACCCTAGACATTCGAATGAATCCTGAAGGACTAGAGATTTCAGTGGTTCTAGGGAGTCCAATGGGTCAGGATATGTCTACTTTGGTATATGAAAGCATGCATCATGAGGAAAGGTCGTCTTAGGAGTTAGGACGACCTTAGATAATTAGAAGGTCTCGTTAAAGTCCAATGAAGATCATAATTGAACCTTAGGGAACCAAGAAAAGTTAGGGAGTCCCGACCCCAATTGGTACGGTAGACTATAGTAAGAAGTCTAGTTATATAGTTAGGAAATCCCCATTCTCTTGGCAATGTCTTATAAACACGCCCCTCGCCAATTCAGCAAGATGAATTGGTTATGACCAACGCAGGTAAAGAGACTTGACTACGGTTGGGACGGGCATAGGGTCAGATATGGAAAAAGGGCATAGGCCCCAGATATGAAAAACAGGCATAGGCCCGAAAAAGGAGAGTAATGGGCCCCACTAAGAGAGAAAAGAGAAACGGACCGAGCCATAGGGCCGGTCAAAGCGTGTCCATGCCTAATCACTCATAGGTTTGATCTCTCGCCATTCCAGAGGGGATGGTTGCACCTATTATATTCGATGATTACCTCCTATGAGCTTTGCATGGTTAGCTACCATACCGGTAAAGAGCGCCGCCAAGTCGATGCAATAATGGCAAAAAGAGGTTGTAATCCGAGGCCACGGTTACAAAGGTGCAAGGACTAAGTAGGACGCAGCCACAGAGCGCATAAGAGATCCCCAGATCCCCCCATGCACTATGAAATTAAATATATGAATTGATGATTGATGGTATGATGATGAGTATGTATGTATATCTGCTTAAGCATTATGTATAACTGTGCATGCATTATATATCGTCAAGGGAACGACCCAAGACGAATAGTATGTCTTTCGTAGCAACGTACAATTAATAAGCACGAAGCCCAGGTAACGACAAGATTAGAGAGCCAATCACCTAGTAACTTAAATAAAGCTGCTCAGGACGTAGGCCAAAGATAATAAACAGTAGGAGTCTAGTATGCATGACACTTAGAGGTATTCCTGAGTGGCCTGGAATCTGCCTAAGTAATTGAACTATAGCGGCCCCGTAGAGTTTCCACTAAGAACGAAGTCGTTCTTATCCCCACTCGTGTATGACTCCAGTTGATAGGCATGTCATCGCCGCCTCCCAAGGACGTTTGGTTGTTCACGCGCTCACGACAGCGCAATTACCGCACCTACACCTTACTGGAGACCAGCACGTTTGCCCCTATGAACTTTTCGGGAGAGAGTCCGGAGCAGGTACGTCGCAGACTTCGAGGGCCAGGGTCGTCGCCCATGCGCCCCATTTGGATCGACGAGCGTCCAGGTAGCAGCACCCGCGATCCGATCCACGTTGACAGAGAGGATTATCCTCCGCCACCGAGGCCAGATCCACAGCTGAGGCCTGAGCCAGAGACAGATCCAGAGCCAGCTACACCTCCGGTTCGAGGACGAGGCACGCGCACTACCGCTGCAAGAGCGTTCTCCCAGTACGGCCACACAGGTTCGTGCCCCGCGAGTTCACCGCTATGACGGATATCTCCAGCGAGGACGAGGTGGATCCCGCCGAGCGAGAGGAGGATTCTGATGAGTAGGGTGTCAGGACCCCGCCAGAGTTGCAGCCGTAGGAGTTCCGTACACGTAATGAGTAGTACTCATCCGTGTGCGTAGGTTTAGTTCACTTGTAGTATTGTGTATATGTATCATTGTATATAAACTGATGTAGGATATGTATGTCCGTGGTAGGACAAGGACACTTATTATGATATCAATGTATAATTATGTGTGTGTTATCTTTGGGCCGTATGTGTATTTTCTTCGGGTACTCGCCGTACGCCAGGTATGTACTCGTGTTTCCTTTACTTTCTTTTATGATATACTTATGCGATGTATGATGCATATGGCTCGATATTTTCATAGTATGATTAAAGGAAGTTTTAAATTGTCCCGTTATTTTGTAAACCCTAATTTTAAACCAGGGTATAGAATCATAATGGTTCGCAGCACCAGAAGAGCACCACCTAGCCGGGAAGTCTATGACTTAAGCATAGGCCGACTAGCTAGGGTGTTTCATGTACAATGATAACTTGTACTTGTGTATAATTAGCTACTACTGGATGTATAATTGCAAATGTTTAACTATGACCTACTGTTAATCACGTAATGTACATTTTGAAAGTATTCTTGTATATGAGTGCTATGTTTTGGGGCCACCTGTGTGTACTTCTTGGGATGTGTATTATTAGACAGGTATGCACGCGAAATTCCATTATCTATTACTGAACTGTGCGCTGAGCAGCACGCGGAGCGGTGCACTGAGCAGCTCGCTGGGCTGTCGTGGCGCTGAGTGACCTGACTGAAGTTTAGACTCTCTATCTCGAAATTTGTCATTTTCTGAACCCGAAACTTGTCTTAAACACAACTTTTACACTGCTTGCAATTGTCCATAGATCTGCTAATTTTACTAAGTATGTTAATTGCTAGGAAATAATGATTCACATCTAGGGTATACAAGAACTATTGACTGGAATGGAATGTATTGATGTATGACTTATATGATTATGCGCCAGGAAAGATATATGAAATGGATTAATGAAAGGAAAGGAAAGGAAAGGAAAAAGGAACCCTAGGGCGTGACGTCACTAAGTCCCTAAAAGGAAATGAAGGATAATGATGTTAAAGGAAATCAATCTTTTCCTAGCTGTGCGGGGAGCCGCAGGAAAGGCAAGTTGAACCCTGGGATTATCTCGTCCCTAGCATAAGGATGGGGTAGGATCCCTTCGCCATCCCTAGCATAAGGATGGATTCTCCTATCGTGAGCGATGATATTTCGTGGGAATTAAGCCACCCAGGTTAAGCGCTGCCTAGTCCTCACGATATTGAGACAAAATGAAGCTTGTGGCGGTTAGGCCACCGTTACGGCGGGGGTTGAGCTTGAGTATGTGCTCTAAGTGATATATGACTGTACATAAGTGGATGTGCGAAGAAGCTTATGATTAAAATGGGCACGGTTATAAGTGGACGCGCACTGAAGCTTATTATGTGATCATATGCGACCTAGGGAGTAAGGTAGAGAACATATGACGTATTTAATGAAGAATAGGTTTTCCCAGTCACATAGTAAATTAGATAAAGCTGAGCGCTCAGGCTTAGCATGGATTTTAATAATTAGTAGGGACATAGTATAACTGTGACACCTAGAAATCCCTGAGCGGCCTGGAGCGTGAATGAGAAAAAGAAGTCCCCTAATCCCTAAGGTTTTCCATTGAGAGCGCTATGTTCTGACCCTACTCATCCATGACTCCAGGATTTGACGAAGAACTAGGATAGGAGCGGTATGAGGAGAAGGCATCCCAAGGCAGGACAACGGAGGGTTAGATTATTAGCTAGTAGATTGTATAAGTGTATATGCACTGTTATGTGATATGTGTACTTACTACTGAGAACATAACCTATGTACTTGTTTATGAATGTATGAAGGACCAATGTTTGTATCTTGACATATGTTGAATATATCCATATTCTATTAGTTAAGCATGCTATGTTCAGCTAGCAATGTATGCTCTACCACGACAAGGCTCCTATCTTACTCTATGTAATGTACGAAGAAAGTTTTAATTTGGTCCATACTTTGGATAACAATATTTGAATGTATAAAATGGGACTAAGTATTTTCCCCACCAAAGTAGATAACAACTTAGTCAGCAAGCATACGACTTAAGCGTAGGCTAGCTAGCTAGGGAATTACAAATATAACTAAAGGTGTAACTGTTTCTGGACCCATATGAATGTATGTACATTATGGAATGTTTTGTACGATTATCTGTTATGTCATTTAACGCCTAAGTCTTGTAGACTCTATCGCTTGGGTCTATATATGTCTTCTTGAACATGCATGGCTCATATTTAATGTTTTAATAAAGAAAGGAAAAAGTTTTAAATTGGTCCATATTTTCAGTAAACAATATTTTCAAAGATAATATAGGACTAAAAGTATTCTAACCAAAGCAGATAACAACCTTGTGAGCATTGTTTACGACTTAACCATAAACAACTAGTAGGGGGTGTTACACCATGATCCTCAACAAAAGCAAACTATCTCTCCATGGCCAACACCGCTTGTGAACTAAATTGGTTAAAGGAAGTACTCTCTAGTCTCGGTGTAACAACCTGATTCTTTCGTGCACGGAAAGCCCGCTGGTTAGCTGTCGTGGGAGATCGAAAGGCGTTCCGATAATTTAGGAAGGAGAATTTGATCGATAAAATCTCCGACTTAGCGGTCGAAATTAGGTTTTGTTGTCCGAGAAATTTTCTGGCGCATCCGGGAGAGTTTCGACTCGAACGAAATTCGTTTCAGATACCGGGAAACGCTCGTGGGATTTTTGCGCATGGTAAAACGGTCGAAAACCCCTGAGTGGTAGTTCCCGGGTCAAAAGAGAAAAATTTACAGATCACGACGGTACGCCCGTAATATTTTTAGGGCAACCGATGTGTGAGAAATTGGTTTAAACGCGATCAAACGGGACCAGAACGGCCCTGGAGGGGATTTATCTCCCTCAGGAAATATATAACTAACCTAAATATAAATAAATAAATAAATAATAATAATAAAACCAACAGCAAAAGAAAAGATAAAGAAGGGAGAAAAAGAAAAAGAAAAAGGAAAAATAAGAAAAAGGAAAATAGGCTATAAATAGCCATCTTTCAGACGTCATTTTCATTTCACTTTCATAAACATTCGTTCCACTCGAGCACACTGCGGAAGCATTGTTGGACTTCGGAAAAATCCTAGGAGCACGCCGTTGTGAAGAGGGAATTTCCTACTTCCAATCTACCGGACCGGAATTTTCATCGGGTGTGGGTAACTCTAAGCCCACTGTCTATGTGGTTTATTTAATGATTATTTAAATGCATTTCTGTGTATGTGAGTGAAAAAACTTTTTGTACAAATTATAGGGAATGAGTTATGGGAGTTAGATTTTGGAGTTTTTGAGGTTTGGAAACCATAACTGTATGAATTGGATCACTGTAGACATTGAAAATGTTTCGCGGAGAAAACCCCTGAGAAAGTTACTCTCGAGGCGATTTTTTTACTGTAGCATTTGATTGAATTCCCACGGATTCGAATGAAAGAAGATTTTGGATTTCAATCGAATACTTGAGGATTTTAATCGAATGAAAGACCGCGGAGGATTTCAATCGAATACTTGAGGATTTCATTCGAATGAAAGACCGAGAAGGGTCTCAGTCGATTGAATCCCTAAAGGATTCAATTGAAAGAAGCAATCGAATGCTAAACCCTTAGGCATTCGAATGCTTACTGAAAACTATGATTTTAAAGGTTCTATGGAATCCACGCTGCATAGTTATGGATGTTTTGTGTAAATTAAGCATGCATCATGAGGAAAGGCCGTCGTAAGAGTTAGGACGACCTTAGATAATTAGAAGTTCACATTAAATTTTAACGAAGACCATAACTGAACCTTAGGAAACCAAGAAGGGTTAGGAGGTCCCGACCCCAGTTGGTGCGGTAGACCATGGTTAAGGAGTTTAGTTATATGCTTAGGAAACCCCTATTCTCTTGGCAAGGTCTCACAGACACGCCCCTCGCCAATTCAGCAAGATGAATTGGTTATGAGCAATGCAGGTAAAGAGACCTGATTACGATATGCAAAACGGGCATAGGCCCAGATATGTAAAATGGGCATAGGCTCAGGTATGTAAAACAGGCATAGGTCTGTATAAAGGATATGATAACTAAGGGGCCCCACTAAAAGAGAAAAGAGAAATGGATCGAGCTATAGGGTCGGTCAAAGCATGTCCACGCCTGATCACTCATAGGTTTGGTCCCTCGCCATTCCAGAAAGAAGGGATGGTTGCACTGATTGCATTCGATGTTTACCTCTTATGAGCCTTGCATGGTTAGCTACTATACCGGTAAACAGCGCCGCCGGGTCGATGTAATAATGGCAAAAAGAGGTTGTAGTCCGAGGCCACGGCTACAAAGGTGTAAGGACTAAGTAGGACGCAGCCACAGCGCGCGTAAGAGATCCCCAGATTCCCCCATGCATTATGAAATAATATGTATGAATTGATGATTGATGTTCTGATGATAAGTATGTATGTATGTCTGTTTAAGCATTATGTATAACTGTTCATGCATTATGTATCGTTAAGGGAACGCCCCAAGATGAATAGTACGTCTCTAATAGCAACTCCCAATTAATAAGCACAAAGCCCGGGTAATGACAAGATTAGAAATCCAATCACCTAGTAACATAGATAAAGCTGCTCAGGATGTAGGTACAAGATAATAACTAATAGGGTTTAGCGTTGCATGAAACGTAGAGGTTTTTCCTGAGTGGCTAGAGGATGCCCGAGTAATTGAACTATAGTAGCCACATAGAGTTTCCACTAAGAACGCAATCGTTCTTATCCCCACTCGTGTATGACTCCAGTGATAGGCATGTCGTCACCGCCTCCCAAGGACATTTTGTTGTTCACGCGCTCACGACAGCGCAATTACCGTACCTACACCTTACTGGAGACCAGCACGTTCGCCCCCGCGAACTTTCTAGGAGAGAGTCCGGAGCAGGTACGCCGCAGGCTTCGAGGACCAGGGTAGTCGCCCATGCGCCCCATTTGGATCGACGAGCGCCCCGATAGCAGCTCTCGCGACCCGATTTACGTTGACGGAGAGGATGTCCCTCTACCACCGAGACCCGAGCCACCGCTGAGGCCTAGGCCAGAGACAGACCCCGAGCCAGTTACACCTCCGGTTCGAGGACGAGGCACGCGCACTACCGCTCGCAAGAGCGTCCTCCCAGTACGCCCACGCAGGTTCATGCCTCGCGAGTTCACCACCGTGACGGATGTCTCTAGCGAGGACGAGGTGGATCCTGCCGAGCGAAAGGAGGATTCTGATGNATCGCCCATGCGCCCCATTTGGATCGACGAGCGCCCCGATAGTAGCTCTCGCGACCCGATTTACGTTGACGGAGAGGATGTCCCTCTACCACCGAGACCCGAGCCACCGCTGAGGCCTAGGCCAGAGACAGACCCCGAGCCAGTTACACCTCCGGTTCGAGGACGAGGCACGCGCACTACCGCCCGCAAGAGCGTCCTCCCAGTACGCCCACGCAGGTTCATGCCTCGCGAGTTCACCACCGTGACAGATGTCTTTAGCGAGGACGAGGTGGATCCCGCCGAGCGAGAGGAGGATTCTAATGAGTAGGGTGTCAGGACCCAGCCAGAGTTGCAGCCGTACGAGTGTCGTACACGCAATGAGTAGTACTCATCCGTGTGCGTAGGTTTAGTTCACTTGTAGTATTGTGTATATGTATCATTGTATATAAACTAATGTAGAACATGTATGTCCGTGGTAGGACAAGGATACTGGTTATTATATAAATGTATAATTATGGGTGTGTTACCTATGGGCCGTATGTGTATTTTCTTCGGGTACTCGCCATACGCCAGGTATGTACTCGTGTTTCTTTCACTTCCTTTTCTGATCTACTTATGCGATGTATGATGCGTATGGCTCGATATCTTCTTAGTATGATTAAAAGAAGTTTTAAATTGGCCCGTTATTTTGTAAACCCTAATTTTAAACCAGGATATAGAATCATAATGGTTTCCAGCACCAGAAGAGCACCACCTAGCTGGAAAGTCTATGACTTAAGCATAGGCCGACTAGCTAGGGTGTTTCACTCGGCAATTCACACACGCAACCCATGTGTCTCTCTTATGATATCCAGGAAGCACTTCATATTGCCAAGAACCTAGTTTTTCATGAGCGTACTAAGAATATTGAATTTGACTACCATCTTGTTCATGAAGGCATCCTCCAGAATCTCACCATTCCCTTCTATGTCCCTACGAAAGCTCAGGTCGCATATATCTTTACAAATCTCTGAGTAAAATTTCATTCACATTAATTCTAGACAAGTTGGGCATTAGCAACTTACAAGCGCCAACTTAAGAGGGGTAATGAGATATGATATAAAACCAAATTTGGTGCATACCAAGTCATATCAGTCACGATAGTACCTTAGGAAACAAATTCTTTCCAACTTTAGTGATTTGGTGTATCTTCATTTATTGGTTGTAAATATATTGTGTTTCCAAGAATAGTAAATTTCATAGTTGATTATTAGGGACATCACTGTGCATATATGTTGGAGATGATACTCAATAAAGAGAGAACAAACTTTAGCACTTTGGGACATAAAAACAAGATCATGAAAGAAACAACTCACTCTTAACGAAGATAGCTTTCAGCAAAGGTCCCTGAGCTTGATCATGATGTACTTGGAAGAACAATTCCTCCTAGAAATGGCTCCTTAATGTCATGGTTTCTTGCTTGAATTTAGGGGATTCTTTGTGAGTTCTTAAGCTATGGATTGATGCTAAGAATTAAGGGAGAGTTTAGTTTATGTGTAGGGCTAAGTGTTTCTGCTTATAATTGCAAGTTTTGAGGCGAAGTGTCTAGGTTATGATGGGGAAGGTAGTATGATGGTTTCCTAAGATTTTTCTAGGCTAGTTTTTTTGCTATGTTCTTGAGAGAATGATGAGGAATGCCTAAGGTAAAAAGAGACTTTTGCTTGACTTAGCAAATGATTCCCAGAATAACATATATGAAGGCTTATTTATAGGGATTGGAGGAGGAGGCCATGGTTTTGATGATGATTTATGGGGAGAAAGGGAATAAAATGGGAATTCCTAAAGTGAAAATTCTAGAAATGGGAATATGGTGAAGAATAATTTTTACCGTACAACAAATAAGTACAAAACCATGTAGGTAACTATTTTGAACTTAGGGTAACTAATTTTTTACCTTAGGGTAATTAGTTTTTACCTTACCATAAAATATGCAGTGAAATTTTTTTACAACATAAAGACATTTTGTGATTCTAAAACATAGAAATGTTCAGTAGCAAAAGAAGATTCATATGTAAAAAAAAAATAATAGAGATGTCATTTGACTTATATGAACCCTTTCTAAGGTCTAGCTTAAATTCCTAATTCAGTAATTCTGATTAATGAAGCGATCACCACTATCATAAAAATTGGGGCATTATACTGTGCTCCACTCCACTCTATATTATTTCATTCAATTCCGTATAGTATTAATTATCCAAATATAGTCGCCTATATAAAAGAACTAAATTTGAAATTTTCAAGAAAAAGAAAGTTAATGTGGATGAATTCTGAAAGAAAATAAAGATTATACATAATAGTGACAACAACAATACCAAAACTATGCAATTCTATAATCAATAAACCAATCAGAGAATCGAAAATGGCCAATGTGCTAGGCATGCATGTTATGATGATTCTAGATGAGTTAGAAGGCTCATCAACTCATCAACTACAACTGAAGCCATGACACACAGAAAGAACAACTATAAGAATGATGGCAATTATAATGCCAAAAACTATTAACTTTATCTTCATGTTCTGAAACCACATCTTTCTCCTTATCTGGCCTCCCACCTCCCTGAAATCTTGTGCCTACGAAGCCGCACAAATTGACATTCCAGTTAACGATTCCGTTATTTGTACACTAAAAAAAAAACTAATTTGTACACTAAAAAAAAAAACTAACACGTGTGTACTTACATAGAAAAACAAATATTATAAAAGAGAAATAAATACTACCAAATACATAAACGAGCAATGTTAAACACAAGTGTGTTTGTGCGCACACAAAACATAGAAACAATCATTATCAAACACAAACGAGAAAATATTAAGCACACGCATGTTCGTGCATGCATAATGCTTGTTGACAATGCTTGTTTTATTGTTTTGTAACATTTGTTTATTTATTTTATAATGTATATTTGTCTGTATGAGTGTACATATATAGATTTCAATTTTTTGGGCATATAAATAGTACTTCTGTATAATTAATTAACCCAATGCTCATATTAGTTTAGAAATTACTTTAAGCAAGGTTGCTATACGTAAAATTCATGCACAACAACCACAACCACACATTTAGACAACTTAGGTTTTATGATCTTATGAAACTTCCTTGACTAAGTTACGACAAAATATTTGAAGTTGGTTGGATCTCATAGAAAAACGAGTGATTCACTTTGCAAGTATGATGTATAACTTAGCACATATTTATATTTAAGGGAATACTGTCATTACTTGTTTTCTCACATAACATTATTCGACCAAATTTACAAAAGCAAATTCTTCTCCAGTTAAATCATCTCGCATTTTAATTCTGATAAAAGTATTTATGTTTGAAACATTAAAAGCACCTGATAGCGAAGGTTCTCAGTTTCATCCACCAAAACGTCAATCTTCACTTGACGATCAAGAATCTGCAAACAATATAATATACAATGATTGTCAACACATCAAATGAAAT
Source organism: Nissolia schottii (assembly GCA_003254905.1). NCBI lineage: Eukaryota > Viridiplantae > Streptophyta > Magnoliopsida > Fabales > Fabaceae > Nissolia > Nissolia schottii. Next base: position 35,755 of record QANU01066948.1, on the reverse strand, counting down.
CCCATCAACATGAGAAAATATATATATATATATATATATATATATATATATATAACTAATTATTTAGGGGAGGGAGGGGCTCATTGCTTAGCTTCTCCTCCTCTGAAACCCCTTAAAATTTTGGTAGCAATAAAACGTTGGGAAAAAAACTACATGAATGTGATATTTACAGTATTTGAATACTAGATTGTGGCATTTTTAATATAATTACCAACTGTTTTAGTGGAAATCGTCACATTCATTGGCGATTTACCAAAACTAGCACTCATCATACATGTATTGCATTTGCAGTGAGTTAGCATTATAAGTGGAGAAAATAATAATAATAATAATAATAATAATAATAATAATAATAATTATTATTATTATTATTATTATTATTATAGAAATGATATTTATTTGGGTTTAGTTAACAAGGACTCTTAGGGCATTTATTAAAAAAAAATTGGAATAGTTTAAAATTTCCAATGGTTTTATTGAATTGAACTCTTAAAAAATTTACTTTTTTCAATAAAAGTTTACCACTTTTTGATACCATAACAAGTGCCTAGCAAAACCCTATTTATTTTAGTGGTTTATATGGTGTCCTACAAACTATTTATTTCTCTGGACTAAATTTGTATATTTTTAATTAAAATTAAATTCATTAAATTTTATCATTATATTATAATTTAATGTGGTGAAATGATGTGTCATATGGTCTAGTATGATAAATTAATATTTATCAATATAATATTTATAAAGAAGTGTATCACAAACTCAAATAACCCTTAAATTTTTGAATCGCTTACAAATTGGTTTTTTTAATTATTTGACTAATAAAAAATTTATCAAAATCATATGAAACTTGAAATAATGACAAAATTTGACAAATTAAGTTTTAAAAAAGTGAATAAATTTAATTGGAAGGGGTAAACACCAATGAGGATACAACAGAAACATTTTTTATTTATTAAGTAGATAAATGATATTTCAACAAATAAGTGATGACAATCAACACCCATCCTCTCAAAGGTGAATTGTCGGTCATGCTCTTTTTTTCATTCATCTTTATAAGATATCTTACGGCTTTGTAAATGTAAGTATTGGGTGTTAATATTTTGCAGTTGTTCAAATAACATAGCTATAATAAGTGTGAGGAATTTCATAAAGAGAAAACTAAATCTGATAAAAAAATATATATTAAAATTAGTTCACTATAAATCAAGTTGGGCCCCAAGAGCCAACAGAGGTCTACATTGAGTGGCAATTTTAGTCACTTCATTTACATATTTCTTACAAACGTCACTACACCTTCGTAAGTGTGTACCCTTTTCTATTATTTTTTTAATTAAAGCATTTTCTTGTGTGGCGTTTTACTATAGAAAGACCACGATCTGATAATTTCTTTTAAGAATACCACGTGTTATTTTGCCATATCAAGATTTTTTTAGCCAAAATTGCGGTAGTATCATATCTTTTTAAAGAGATATAATATAAAATTATTAAAATTATTTTCTTCCATTAGTTTAAGTTTTTAGGAGAGATAGTTCTTAAAATGATATCAGAGTGACTATAACTAATTAAAAAATCAAGGATTCGATCTCGTGTGATGAGACGTGTAAAAAGATATATAAATATGGTATTGCTTTCACACACTTTCTAGAACACTTCGACTACTAGAAACAAAAAAAGAACATGATTTTCTTGTAACTTTCAATCAATCTTCAAAACTCAATGGTTACTTTCATTTTAAATATTCGGGTTTTCAAAAAGACTCATACCTGATCAATATTTGCCCTCATAACTCCCTGGACTTGAGAAACCTGCTCTTTCACTTCTGCGAGTTTGCTAACCTCTTCTTGATGTTCCACACAATATTCCATTTGCTCCTTCAACTTGGGTCTAAACCATATAAAATAAAAACTTTATATTAATGCAATTCAAAGTAGAGAAGCACACACACGTCACGGTATAAGTACCCAAATTCCTCGTTTAAGCTTTTAGCAGTGGCTATTGCAGCTTTCCCCCCACTGTATCTCTTAGTGAAATCCTCCTGGATGCGTTCGAGAAAGACCATTGTAATATGGCGACCAATTGACTCCACCGCCACAACACAGTAAGCTACAAAATGATAGAACATGTGAGTTTCATAATTATAACCTGGCTTGAATATGTTTCTAAGGTGTACCTGGACTCCTAAATAATACCACAAGACTTATTTCCGCAACCACCAGAAAATTCAAACATACAACAAAGAATAAAAAATGAAACATGTTGGAAATTTATATTTCCAATATTTGTGGACTCATATTCAATAACAATTGTATCAGTTATTTATCATAAATGACTCAATTTGGGTGATCTAATTATTTAGTTAAAAGTGTGTTAGACTTAAAAGAAAACAAATGTCAGTGTTAGCCCATCAGGAGATAATGAGAATCCTGGTGAGCTGACAGAGAAACCACAGAAATGAAGTGATTTGGTTGAGGAAGACCATGTTACCAACGCTCTCGTTCAGTTATCACTTGTATCAAGGGATTTCAATCGCTTAGCCATGGATTTATGAAATCCCATAATCCTTAGTAATCTGACGGGACGTAGATTATGAAATTCCAACAAAACATGCATGTGTAAAGAGAAGTGATTTACTGAATCCGTTATGGGAGAGGTAGTTGAAGGTGTGGCCGTGGGCGTTGTAGGTGAACTTGTTGCTGGATGCCGGAAGCCTCTGCAGGCACTGGAACGCGATCTCTGCAAAGTTTCCGGTGAAGTCTGTGTGTTCCGCCAGTATCACCGTGCCGCGCGCCACGAAGCTGTATATCAGTGATTGCTGCCCCATGATATCAAACACTTGACAACCCAGGAAAGAGGCACAGAGATTATAAATTTTTGTGTGTGAGAAAGAAACAATTAAAGATGCAGAGACAGAGGACTCCTGTTTGGGCTTGTTTCGGTTTGGACTTTTGGAGGACGAATAGGCTATTAATTTTGGCCTTAAAGGAGAAGGAAGCGGAAAGCGTGTGTTTGATTTTGGCGTATATTAAAAGCAAGAGGCTTGGTTTAACAATTAACGGGACCTCCATATTCCAAGTATTGCTACGGAATGCCACATTCAATGTGCTGGATTTTTCAAACTTTGAAAACCTTTTTGAAGGGACGAGGTCTGGGATAGACGAGGTCAGAGAAGGGACGAGCCTACACGCGCACATACACACATATATAGTATGATCTGACAATAAAGAAGCACATACATATATCATAGTTTTAATATTCATTAATTTATATATATCAAGTTAATGGCAACAACTTTCTTTTTCCCTTTTCGCCCTTTGGTCCTCTATAAATAAAAACATTTTTTCTCCATCCTAATTAGCTGACATACTTCAGGGTGGTCTTGAGGGGGAAAAAGAGAAGTGGACTAAGTCATTGACTGGACTAGGTGATTGGCAGGTTTCTAATAGTTCTAACCTTGTGTTAACTAAAATTTGGTGTTTACTTGATCTGTTGTAACTTGAGAGAGTTTAGGTACATATTTTAGTTGCACTACACTAAAATTATCCTATTTAGCGGTTATTATGTATTTGTTACTAATTTCCCGCATTTGCTAAAGCTCTAGTGGCCAATATACAACAGCCACTAAATAAGACCAAAGAAATAAATTAATATCCATAAAAACACTTGTACTAAAACTTTATTCTCTTTATTTTTTTTTCTTTTTAACTTTATTTCTCAGAGTCTCTATTTCTCACTCTTTCTAACCCAACTTAATAAGCCATGACAGATCCACATCTATGAAAACCCTAGTCGTTGCCGTTGTCGCCACTATTGTTGTCGCCAGACTCTGTGAGTTCTTCTGTGTGACTCCCTCTCTTTTTGCCACTCAACTCTTCTCATGCGTCGTTCTACGTCTTTCTCTTTGTGATAGTCTCTCTCTACATTCAACTCTTCACACACATCTCTCTTTACATGAATCTCTCTCTCTTTCTGCACAATCCTCTCTCTGGTTAGTGACTTTTAATTTTTTTCCATAGTTTAAGTCTGGATTCAGCATTTTTGTGCTACAATTTTGTGATTTTCATCTATTCTTCGGTTCTTCGTCTGAATTAGAATGAAATTAAACTATTTTTTTATGTGTATTCTAGTTTATGATAAATGAACAATTTGACATGAACAATTTGGGATGGGAAGAAACCAAACACAAGGAATATCATTATTAAGTTCAAAAATTAAACTAGGTTGATCGATATCTCAGATTCTCCCTCACTTATATCTTAGAGCCATAAACTAGAATCGACTAATCAAACATAGACACTAAGGCATACAGAAGGAGGAAGAGTGACAAATTTATTCCAAATGATTGTCATGGAAACATACATATAATCCAATGAATAAGGAACCTATTTATGTAAAAAATTATATATCATAAAAGGCCCTTTAACTAGCATACAACACAATGCTGATATTGAGTTGTAGTCTACAAGTTATAATATCAAAACATCCACAAACTACTGCCTAGTACTTAGAAACCATAAATCTTGATATGCTTCTTCTTTACTATGCCAGCCTGCATTTTGCAACAACACAGTAATTTACAGATTATGACACGTCTTTATAACACTATGAATCTGCATTTTGATCAGAATTCAACATATTATCGATTTACCTGCTCAAGGAAAGTAGAAAACATTCTTTCTTCGACCTCCGTGAAGTTGTATGACCAGCATTAATAATGCAATATTCACATTTACATTTACATTAACGATTCGTCCTCAGTGGGATACCTTCGCTTAGGGCTTACCTTTTTATCTCGGTTATGATCCAAACCACTCAAGAGATCTCTACGTGTTCATACATACTAGTTTCCTACTGATTATTATCATTCCTCCTAATCCTGAGAAGCTTTATTTAGGTTACTAGGTGACGGGAAATTTCTAGTCTTTGATTATCTAGGGCTTCAGGCTTATTAACTTTATATTCTTACTTTACAATGTTTACATAGGCCGTCTCGAGCGTTCTCTTGACGGTACTTACAGACTTACATACATATAGTCATACATCACATAGCTTATGCATGAAGGGGGTCTGAGGTTCTCTTATGCTTCTGGTCAAACTAGGGGACCGGGGTCGCAACTTCTTGTTATTTTTTTCCTCCACCTTTGTAACCGTGGCCTTCCGGTTACAACCTACTTCTAACTCCCATATTGATGACGACCATGCAGTGCTCTAACTTGAGTGGTTGCGAACCACCAATGGAAAACTAGGGTCCATTTATCGACCATCAATAGAGATAACCATCTACCTAGTGGGATGGCGAGGGGCTGGCCCTTGTGACGCAACCAGGCGTGGACACATACATCATCATTCATCATCATTGCTTAGGTGTGATGTCACCCTCATAAACATTCATCTTTTCTTTCTTTCTTTCTTTCTTTTCATTAACATTATTGACCAATCCATCTTGTTGGATTGGTGAGGGGCTTATCCGTAGACTTGCCAAGTGATGTTCTAAGAAGGTTCCGGCCCCAAGGGTAAGGTACACCGGACCCTTGGGGCGGGAACCTTCTTAGAAAATCACTTGTTCCCTAGAGTTCAATTATGATCTTTAAACATTAAGTGATTACTTCTAGTTATCTAAGGTTGTCCTAACACCTGGTGACAACTCGGTCCTCATGATGATGCACTTTATTATTAAACATAATCATATACATAAGTCATATGGATAAGTGTTTGTTGGAAGCATGCGGCCTAAGATAACTTTTACAAACATTCATTCCTCTATTCAGGTTCGCTTCGTGACCTAGAGTTTCCTGGGTTGTGCAATTTTATGTATGATTAAATTCCGGTGGCAAAAGGCGATAAATCCAGTGTCTGCGGATTTTCGTGAAATTGCGGACTACCGCTTTATTTGGTGTTTTTAAGGAATAAAATTAGGATTTGTGACCCCAATCCCATTATATCATTTATATATCTATTTATTATGCGGAATCTTTGTAAAGGGAGAAATCGGGATGTTATAGGGGATGTGCAAGTTGCTCCACCACCATTGTCAGAAGTTGGGACTGTGACCCAAGGCTTCAGGACGCTTAGCGCCCTGTGCAGGGCTGCTCAGCGACTTATGATGCCATGCAAGTCACAGGACTGAGATTTTCTTAATATTTTTCTTTCAAAAATTGCTCAGGCAGCTCAGCACCCCTACTTAGGTCGCTCGTCGTCCTGGGCATAGAACACTGTTCTAGAATGTAGACTACCTAGGCCGCTCAGCACCCTGGGCGTAACAACACTGTCACAACTTTGCATATCTTTCTTTCCTTTTCATTTTCTCAAACCCTTTCCCAAGTACCACCCTTAGAACTTCCAACACAGGTTCCAGCCACCACAAAATATATATTCAACTTCAAACAACATAAAGCACATGCATGTAACATATCCAAGCATATTTTACATAATATATTTATATTTTCACATAATCACTTAAGCAAGCATGCAACTACTATGAGGTGATTTTGAGCTAAGTCTACCCACTTGTGAGTGAAGGTATGTGTGGTGTGGTGAGTGTTGAGAGCTTAGGTGAAGTCTTAGAAGCTTTGATGCGAAAATATAATCCTTGAAGATAGAAGCTAGTGTTTGAGTGGCTCTTGTGGGAAAGAAAATGAGTCTTTCTTGGTGATTTTTCTTAGAGTAAAATGTGATGAAAAGGACTTGTGGTGTTTGGGTTTTGCTTAGGGAAACATAGGCAAGAATGCTTGAGTTTTGCTTTAAGACAATGGTGGTTTCCTTGAGGCTTGGTTTTTCTTTGATTTTGGGAAGAAAGTATGAGGTAGAAGAAGATGAAAATGAGAGTGGGGTGGCAAGAGGGAGTAATTGTGGAAGAAAATGAACTAAAATGAATAAAGAGTGATATGATAGGGGTAAGGTGGGAATAGTGCCAGGTAAGGCCATGGGTAAGGTGGTGTAAGAGAATGATTTGTGGGGGTATGGGCCGTGTAAGGTGTGTGCAGCTGGTGGGTGGGAGATTTTTCTCTCAAAAATTGTTACGTGTTCGGTCGTGTTCAGTCGTGTTCGATTATTAACTATTCATGTACGCGTATGACCACGTGCGCGGAAAATTAACGGATATTTTAAAAATTATCTAAACATAAAAACACATCATGCAAACACTTAAAATATGGAATTTAATTTAATCTAAGGTACTCACAATTTTTCTTTCATAAAAGTGTATATTACGGTTACCTTCAATATGTATTTAAATTGCGTCGATGACCGAAATTCGGTCCGGATTTCGCGAAACTTTGTGAGATCACGAAACCATTATTTTGACTGGTATTTTGAGGAATTAAATTTTATAATTTAATTTTCCAGTCTAGATAATTGGCTCGTATGTATTAATTACGCGAAATGTAACATCCCTATTTTTTTCCTCACGAAGTTTTCGCAAAATAAATAAATAAGAATAAATTAATAAGATTGGAAAATTTAATTATTAACGTTAATCCCTAAAATATTAACTAAAAATAGTAATTTTGTGATCTCGTGAAGTCCTGTGAGGTCCGAGTCGATTTTCGGTTATTATTAAAATTTAATTGCGGCTCAAAGGAGTCTGAAAAATACACTAATATGAAAATAAATTTAGGAATGCCTCGGCAAAACTTAAACTACCAATAAGGAAAATTAGTAGATTACAACGGTATGTCCGAAATATTTTTAAGGCATCCATACACTGACAATTAGGGACAAAACGCGATCAAACATGATCAGAACGGGACAGGAAACCTTAAGGGTTATCCTTTAGCGAAGATATTTATATATAATAATATAATAATATAATAATAATATATTAATATAATAATATATATTAACTGAGGCGGCATAACAGCACTGCCTCAGCATACACACACACACACACACACACACATATATATGAAGTAAAGGCCTCCGAAGGCCATCCCCAAATGCCCCAAAATTCATATTTTTATACTACTGAATTTATTTCTGTTCCATTCGTTCGCTCTGCGATTTGGCCGTTGGAGTCAAGAAAAATAACACGATCGCCTCAAGGTTCGTGGAGTCTTTTCTCGCAACTTGCAAAACGCTCAAAAAGTGGGTAAACTGTCCTAACCACTGCCTATGTGGTTCTAAGATGTTTGATGATGCTTGTAACATGTTTTGTGCTAGATTATGTTAGGTTTAGTTGCTTGAAATAATAATTGTGATGTGTTTTATGTTAGATTATATTAGATTTTCATGGCTTGATAATGGTTTGATGAATTGTTTGGCAATATGTTGGATTATGGAAACCTAGGTATATGATGTTGCTTATAGAAGAATTGTTTAGAAATATGATAGAAATGATTATGAACCATGAATTTATATCCCTTAGAATGTGAAATGTTATGATAGATGCCTAGGAAAGTGTTTATGATGATGGTAAGAAAGAAATATGCAGCTTACTGAAAAGTCACAGAACTGAGACCTGATGCACGCCCAGTGCGCTGAGCGCACTGCTGAGCGACCTTGACCGAATATTTTATAAACTTCATTGGTTATCAATTCTGTAATTACTCAAGAAATAATATGGATATGCTTATGAGTTATATGATATTATGTGTGTTAAATGATTTAGACTAGGTGGAGTATAAGGTAGAATTATAAAATGATGTTTGCCAATACGAGGAATGTTAGATGCTTATGAGTATGCAGTGTGGCATGTCAGGATGTAAGGTGATGACCTTTCAATAGCTAGGATGAATATGATGATATGAGTTATAATTGTTGCTTTAAGATGATGAATGGATATAACTGCTTTATGATGATGAACTGTGATCTTTATATATGAATCGTGCCTATGATGATGATGATGGGAAAAACCCCCCTCTAGAAGGGCCGAGGGCTCGGCTTTTGGGGAAGGTCTTAGTTTAGGTCAAGTCGTAGGTCTGACCCCCACACCATCTATTTGATGGTCACCCCGGTCGTGGTTGGTGAGAATTACGGGGTCAAGACCCTTCAGGTGAGACCCTTCAGGTTTAGCGTGACCTGGCTGCCACGATGCGAGCTGTAATGTGTGGTTGTAACGTGTGGTCGAAGCTACAAGGGACGAGGACGGAACCGCTACTAAGGCTTGCCTTATATCGCGGGAGTAAAATGAATTTCAAATGAGTTTCCAAAGAGGATAATGATGTAGTAGTGTAGCTATGTGAATTGTATGATGACGATTTTGACGTAGTAGTAGAGCTATGTGAATCGTACAATGATGTTTGAGTTAGGAACCAGATTAGCAGACAGATGGCGTAGATAATGAAGAATAGATCCTCCGAGCACCTAGTAACATAGGTAAAGCTGCTCAGGCTTAGTATAACTAGTAGGGATTTAGTATAACTGTAACACCTAGAGATCCCTGAGTGGCGGAATCATAATTAGGTATAAAATAAGTTATGACGACTAAGGTTTCCCACTGAGAACGCAGTGTTCTCATCCCCCACTCCTTTATGGTTCCAGGATTGAGTGATGGACACACACACAGTAGACCCAAACTCGTTAGTACAACTAACTATGCTGGTGGACATTAGCACCGGCAATTTGCTCGAGACGAAAGCGACACCAACCCCCACTATGGCAGGGATTTATCGACTGGAGTGTGATGTGGACTTTGGACCATTGCATGGTCCTATCTCAACACTATAGTTGGAGGCACCCCCGAGCACCGAAAATCTTGCCCCTCCGCCCGTCTCGGAGCCAGATGACCACAACGAAATGATGCCCTTTGAAAAAGATGTAGAAGTGGACCCTAACTCCATTATCATGGTGCCAAGGACACTGTGAGTTGCCCGGAAGAGAGTTCCTCGTCTACATCCTTTTTAGTTGCAGCTCGTGCCAACGACCACGAGGTTGGACCCTTCGAAAGTGCAGCAGAGACCTCTCGGAGTCCCCCGAGTCCACTCCGTTCCCCGAGCCCCCTTACCCCTGTGGAAGAGGAGTCTGAAGAGGAGGAATCTGAAGGTGACCCCGTGGAGGAGGATCCTGAGGAGGAAGACCCCCAAGAGCCAGACGATGTCAACACCGACTCCCCAGATCAGGACGTCACCAACACGGACCTGGCCACAGATCATGAGCCAGAAGGTAGCGAGATAGCTAGATGTCCAACTTGTGGAATTAAGTTTGTTTAGATGGACTCAATGGAGTAGCTTCCATCAGTCCTTAGCCCTAGTTATACTTCTTAGCTGTAAGTACTAGTACTTGTACGTGCACTATATTATTATGTAAATTGTGAGATATGAATGAAAATGGTGAAGGACCACTTGCTTGACTTACTTGTTATGTATTTAATCTTTTAAGAGCAATAGCCTAATATCCGCTCGAATGTCTACCTTTCTTACTCATTGTTTAGTTATTTACTATGGCTCCTATTTTATGTGTTTCTATATTAGAATTAAAGTTTCAAAAAAGTCCATATTTTCAAAGTAAGCAATACTTTCAAATTATGAATAAGACTAACGGTAATTCCACCAAAGCAGATAACAACTTAGTAAGCAAGTTTGCGACTCAAGCGTAGACGAGCTAGCTAGGGTGTTACACAAAATTCTTCGTAAGAAAAAAGCGGGATGTTACAATAACCGCTCCCACATTCAAACATGGAAAATTTCGTCGATTAGAGGAGAAGAAGGGAAGATCCGCTGATACTTGAAACTGACCACCTCTGAGTACTACAGAGAAGACCTAGTTTGATGCCATGACATATAGGATTGCTCGTCACTAAGTCAAGGTGTACTATCAACTCTAAAACTTGATACCTCACAATTGTGTTCTGTCTTGAGCGTTAGAGTGCCTTACAGGTCCATCTCTGACATCTTACTAACCAGGAGAAGCTCAGACTGACGAGGAAGTAGATCAACAACCCTTAGACACATCACTTCGTGTTCTTAAGCCATAACAAACTATTCTTGAGAATGTAAAATGATTTCGTGAACCACATGCCCCTTAGTTATTGCTTATATAGGTCACACCATGTCATGTGGAAAGAACAATTGACGAGTGAATCTATTCCCTATTTGTTGTAGGGGTTTTCATGACTCAGTCTAGCACGATGTCTCGGCTGAGGCTTATTTGGTTAGGGTTCATGTTGTTAAGTGTGACCCAATATCCTTTTTAGGTCAGGTTCAGGTTATAATTTATGTTATAAAAAATTATGTTACTTTTGTATTAATATAATTTGTTTTGAAACATGTGATGTAATTTGTTTTGAAATATGTATTAAAAATTATCTCTTAAATTTGATTTGCTACATTTGAAAATTAACGAATGCCCTAATTGGTTTATGAAATTTACACAGGTACCCACAATAATCCCTAAAAAAAATAAACCCTCCGTGATTCTTGAACATTGTAAAGATAGTTCTTCTGACCAAAATGTTTAGGGACTACCAAAACTTTTTTTTATTGAGGGACTAATGTGGACACTAATGTAAAGTCATGAGATCAATTATTGCATTTCTTCCTTTAAATTTTTATGACTTTATTACATGTGATATCTAATTCATTGGAATGACATGATTTGATTCAATCATTTGTTGAGTCATTTTCAAGTCGAGTAGGAGGTTAAAGAAATGAACCAATTATAAATTGCTAAGGGATGGTGTTTTGTTTAGTTGGACCTAACCTACACCCCTAATTTGCTGTACACCAAGAAACCTATCAGGTACGCACAAATCCAATCCTCCTCAATCTCTTCGTTTCACTGGGTGAATGTGCCAACAAGTAACCACTGCGTTCATTCCCTTCACTTCACTCTCTCCTCCACCTTCCCATATTTCCTCGCGTCTCTTTGGCTTTTGAGGATTTTTCTGTTTTACCAACTCTGCTATGGTATAAACCAGATTTTCCTTCATCCGCTTTTTCCGCCCAAATGGATTTTTTTTTTCTTTCTTTTTGTGGAAACAGATTTTCCCTCTTTTCTCTTTTGACTTCAGGAATCTTTGTTTGCGTGTTGGTGTGTTGGTGTTATTTTTTTATAGAATTCTTATCCAATTTCATTTAGGGCTGCTGCATTTCAATAAAATTTTATTATGTGTTTGGATTTCTGGGTTGGTTGAGCAATATTGTATTCATATATCTATAACTATATTCGATTGCCCATATGTTATTGGAGTGATGTAAAGCTTGTGAAGTTGTGATTGGTCCCCTCGTGTGTATGTTTTGAGTAATGATTCTTCGTTAACCATTTGAATCATATTGGGTTTTTCTTCTTGAACTAGTGGTGTTTGCAAGCGATTCTTGTCATTTTCGTTAAATCTATCGGTTTAATGTTCGTAGTTTGGGAGTGTTTGCAGTTGATCAAATGCGGATGTAATAACTACACAATGTGCTGACAGTTGGCGAAGAAGTTTTATCAATGGCAGGATGCGTGGCTTCCCCATTCTGTGGTAAGCTGCATTTGCAGAGAAGGCCGGTTAGAGAAAGAGGCTTCTCGTGTCAGCCTGCGAAATTCAAGACTGTTCTCAGGTTTCATTCATGCCTCTTGTCTCCTCCCTGTTGCACTCCGAGGACTAGGAGACGTGTGAATAGGAATGCTGGAGTATCAGCACATAGTAAATATTGACTATTTATGAAATATGGAACCCTTGTCTGTTACACACATTCTAGCCGAATAGAATATGTAGGATTACATTGTAATTTTGCAAATCATATGTTGTGTATAGAGTTGGGTCCACGAGAGTATTGTGTTTAAAACATACAAATTAGTTCTTAATTTGAAAGAGGTAGGTACCGGTTGGTCAATGCAACGAGATAATTCAACATTTTTTTACTATATGGCTATTTATTTTCAATCATTTAATAAACAAGGTAATTTTTTTGAAAATTGTGATGAAAAGTGTGGGAGAGTACAATCAACACAAACATTTCTGGCCTGCTAGTTCCCCCTGTATTACTTAAATGTTATGTTGATAGTTAGGAAGCATCACTTTCCTGCTTTGACACAAACAGCAGTGATATGTGATGCTTTTTATACCTGGTATTACGAAGTTGGTAGTCTGTGACCCTCCAATATTTACTTGTTACAGAAAGCATTCCAGAAATCTGTGTCAGTTAGTTCACTTCTCTGGATGGAATACATTTGAGCTAAGTTTATATAGGGCCACAGATGTGAAAAATAGTAGTCATCTTCGAGCAACCTCCTTAAAGTGCATAGGCTTGGGGGCTTTGGTTGACTTGAATGGAGCAACAGCCTCTGGTTTGCTGCCATTTGCTGATCAGGTGCTTTTGATGGCCAGTATATTTCTCACCTACATGGCTGGAGTAGGTCCTGTCCAGAAATCTTATACCAGTTATCAGAAGACCAATTCTGATAAATTGTTCCCCGAAAGCTCAGACGTTTCTGGTAGGTAAGGGTAAGCATGTCAAAGATGTCAAGGTTGAATTGTTTACATAATTTTCATGTAAGAAAAAATTGTTTGGTATTAGGAGACAAAATTATAGTTTATTTTATTTACCTGAGAACCTTCATCATTTTTTGCAGTTCAGTGAAAGAAAATAATCAACTTGAGTCGAAGTATGTATTGAATGTGGTGAGAGGAAAACTTTTGAATTCTCTAAATGCTTTAGAGCATGAAGGTTATTCTGGAGACATCATCCTTCAATCTGCAAAGCGACCTTTGAGTTTAAATGCTGTTGCTGAGGGTCCAAAGTTAAGGCTGCTTTGGGCTGCATTTCAGAATATTGAGGAAGAGGCAGGCACTGTCTTTATTTTCTCCTTTCCATAATGCTACGTGCATATATTATGTTACATTAGTACAATCTGGAATTTTGACTATTTTTGATGAGCATGCTTTGTTGCTAAATTTATCTTATTATGTGAACAAGTCTAAAGTGGGAGATACATTTCTTTCTTTAAAATGTTTATATAAAAGAAAAATCTAAGAATGATTTGTTTCTGTAATACTTAAACATTTCATTCAGTACATTACTTTATTCTTTTATATAGATGGATCAATGCATAAGAAACTTTGAACTTATTTATGAGACTGAAATTAATATGTTTTCTTGAAAATAAAAATCAGTTGCAAAGTTTGATTTCTTAACTTAAAAGTGCAAATCAATGTGATTAAGTAGGTTGAAGCATTTTTTTTTTTGACAATTTTAAAAATATTGTTATGAATGATTGTAATTTGTTTTTCAGGTTATGGGTATCTACAGTATTAGATCTGTTGCGACGGATGATCCATTCGTATTTTTTTCTGAAGTTATTCAGAAATCCTGTCATTCCATCTGTGCAGCTTGGCTGGAAAATGAATTTTCCCTTCTAAAGGGCAATGCTGACAAGGTATTTCTGAAAATCAAATGTGTAACAACAATTTATGTACTTACTGCTAGGGTGTTTGAATAAAGTACTGAATTACTGATTCTTCTTCAACATACTTGTAGGAACTTGCTTCTATGATACTTGAAAAAGTAAAAGGAGATAACTCTATTGTACAGAGTATTACGAGGTCTGGAAAGAAAGATCTGTATTTAGAGTTGCTGTGGTATCTTACTTTTGGTTATCTCAGGTAAGCTTATCATCGTTTTGTATTTTTTTTTTTTTCCTTTACACATTTTGACTTTTCCCTTGCACATTTGTGGGGTTCATATGGATACTGTATTTGATGTAGTTCCATTCTATACTTATGAAGCAAGGATGCTTCAAACGATTTGATGATGGATGCTCATTCTGATCATGCCTTTGAGTTTGATTGCCTTTCCTCTTTAAATTTTAAACAGCACCCTTCAATGCAATCCAACTAACATGAATGCTAGTTTAGGTGTGTTGCCAATGCGAAGAAAACTTGTAGATTGGTTTTCTTTTGAGCAAACCTGTCTGTGGGCTGCTGTTATTATTGTCATTTGTTTAGTGTTTTCTTTTGTTTATTTCCAAGCAAACATAACCAGAAAAAGGATTTCACTTTAGGTAAATAACTTAATTAAGACCTTCTATGAAACGAGCTTTTGACAAAAGGTCTTGCATAAAATGTAACTTATAAATGTTATTTTGTGTTTGGATATGAAATAATGAATAGTGCTTGCTTTGAGTTAACTAATTAAGTGCAAGAGACTTTTTTGGAAAGCTAAATCTGTCAACTTCCTAAAAAAAACTAAAATTGACTTTTCAGAAAGCAGTAAATCGAACATCCATTTTGATTGAAAGGGGAGTGACTTTTGACTACTGAAAATGTTAAAAAAAGGTCACAAGTAGAGCTATTCAAATGGACCCCCATATCTTCTCTCTTTGTACTGGAAAGTTATGTTTTTAGGTGGAAAAAAGAGGAAAAGAATATCATGATTGTTCTGTGGAATATCTGATGTATCAGCCACAACATGATTAATTTATGGTGCTGATCAATAGTCCATCTTTAACAGGGAGAATTGCTGCTATGATTCCTGTATATTTGGTTCGCACGGCATTTCCATATTGGAAGATTTAGTGATAGCTTTAGCAGATGGGGTTGCAAGTGTTTATCTGGAGTTTATTTCAGTTGATAGTGATGTGTCAAGTAAAACAAATAGCCTGGACATGTCATTCTGTGCTTTGTCCACCAGAGAACTCCAAAAATTACGTAATGAGGTTAGTTTAATTTTCAAGTTTCAAGCCCATGGATTGACACTGATTTCCGTAGTACCATTTTCACGATAGTATAGTATAATACAACATTATTTAAAAGTTAGACAGCTTGAGATAGAAAAATAACAATGTTGGGAGTATGTGTTATTGCGTATGTTGAAAAGAGTGCGGTCACCATGTTCTTTTCAAAAAATGTCCCATTGGACGCTTTTCAACCTACGTAATAACAGATACTCCCAATTACAGGCTGTAACTTTTCTATCCTTGGTTTTAACTTTTAAAGAGCGTTGCAACATACTATCCCCAAGAAAGGTAGTACCGAAGCAGATTCCTTATGGATATTGTTTCTTCTGTTAACCCTTGGTCAGTTGGTCTTTTTAATTCTGAGAACTTTTAGTAATAACTTTAAATTTTGGTCCCTCAAAGTGATTCTGTTATTCTATAAAATGTGTTCTAATAAGGGTGATTTTTGGCACAATGGGGAGATTACTGCCTTGTGATATGGAGGTCACGAGTTCAAATGTTGGAATTTAGAAACAACCTCTTCACTTGCAAGCAGGGGTACGATTGCATATATCTATTCTCCGAAGACCCCACCAGGTGGGATTCTCGTGCATTGGGTAGCACTTTTATACAATTCTAAAAACATTTTCCATTCCATTCTATGAGAAATCAAACATTTTCCACTCCTGTTGGACAATGTGGTTAGGAGCTACATGAGGATTCTTTTTTCTCTTTAAATCAACTGAAGTGGAATTGTCCATGTTCTCATCTTATCTTCACTTCACTTTTGTTTCCCTAATATTCTTTGGTGTGGGGGAGAGGGCATGTGATATTGGTCATTTGCATTTGCTCTTTCAGCTGTGGTGGTTGTTTTTTGTTACATCAGAAAGCGCTTTCAGTTGTGGTTTACTTTACATGAACAATTTTTTTGTAATATCCTGCTGAGAAAAATGGCTTATGTTGGAAAGAAATAACTAATTTATTATATCCTGCATTTTATGACATGTTATGCACTATATTTGAAGATCATAGAATTTTAGATTACAGCAGCCTTTTTTTTTTTTTAATTTCGAAAAAGTATGTATATAAAATAGATGAATCTGTGCATTATTTTGTCAAATTAATGTAACAACACATATATGGTTTAACTAGCCTAGTCTGTGCTCCATTTATTAATTAAAACTCTTTCATGGGTTAACTGGTTGCTATTTTAATGCGCCTTCCAGCCCTTCATTACATTTTCCTCCTTCACAAAACGTATTTTAAAATTTAAACATTGTGTTTTCCATATTATCAATTGTGTTGGTATCCATCTGATAGGAACTTGAATAGGAAAATATGGAGGTAAGCCTCTCTAATCTCCAAAGGTAGCATGAACAATAGAACATAAAATCATAAATAAGAAGAAAGGATAGACATTGCAGAACTTGAGGGCCTACTCCTCCTTTGCCAAGGGCCCCAATTTCTTCACTAAGTGACTGGATACGACCACTAAGATCTTTCCTTCCTTTTTATCATTTTTCCCATGTTTCCCTTTCCTTTCCACACCATTTTCTACATAAACAAGGTTGATCCCTCTTTTGGCCCTTGTTCTCTCTTCCCCTACTATCCTTTTTTCACCCTTAACTTTTAGTAACCTTGGCTAGAATATTGAAATCTTATTATTGACCATAGTTAGTCCTAAATTGTGATGAATTCACATAGATTGCCCCCAAATTATTGGGATTAGGGCTTTGATAACTGTCTGTCTTTAGGAATTCAGAGTCGAGCAAATTGTGATGGCTTCAGGTCCAGTTTTTGGCCCTCCAGGAGAGGGAAGTCAAATGGAAAGTGTCCTTTCTGAGGAGAAAGTTTCACTGTAAGATGGAAGATGAAAACAGATATTCATTCTTTTGGTGTACATCTATTTTTAAATATTTTACTATTTTCTTTCCTAATTTGAATGTAATTTCACAAACTTTTAGTGATACTCCTGTTATCACCTCTTATTAGGTGGCTTTGAGCCAGTGGTTGTACCACAACATGGACACAGTTGTGTCGATGTACGAGGATCGCTTTGACCTGTGCACACTTGAGATCCAACCCATTGATCTTTCAGATAATAGCCGGACCGAAAACGAAAGTTGGTGGAAGAAGCTGACTGAAAACCAAAGTTGGTGGAAGAAGCTTACCCAGATAAATTCAAAAATTGCGTCATCTGAATTACATTGCATTGTGATAAGTAATTTCTCAATGCCAGTAAAGCGGACTAGGGAATTAAGAGCACTGATAGGATGGTATGTTTTTCTCTTCAATCTATGTTGGCTTTAACTAAGTATGGTCCCTGCATTACACACTTTGTTCGATTACTCTGCTTTTTCAATTTAGTTCCTTACTTTACCTTTGGTGCACAATGTAGTCCTTACTGCCCATTGTCATCTAAATTAGATTGTTTGGTACTTGCTTTAAGGGCGTTTGGTACATTGCCTCTAAGGTTACCAGGTAATCTAGATTACCTGTTAGAAAGATTACCACTTATTCAATTGTTGGTAATGTTACATTGATGTGTTTGATATGCACAAGTCATGTAACTGACAATTTACTTTGGTATATATAAGAGATTACGAGGTAATATACATTACTTACTATTATTATAATTATTATTATTATTGTTGTTGTTATTATTATTATTACTATTTTTATTTTCATTATTATTTTTATAATCATAATTATTATTTTTATAGTTATTATTATTATTATTATTATTTAGGATTATTTGGAGGTGGTAACCTACATAGACATCTCCTATGGAGGTAATCCACATTGCCTTTAAAGTGGTAATGTGGATTACCTGAGTTATCTTGATTACAAGCAATTATGTCGCACTAAACATGTCAATGTGGATTACTAGGTAATTTAAAAGTTAGATTACTGGTAATCTTAATAGATTATCTCATACCAAACGTTTGGTATTTGTTATGCTAATATCTGATAATATGTTCAATTTGGCAAATATGGGGTCCTACTGCTACTGGCAACTGGTAGGTGTAAATTAGACCTAATGTTTTTTGAATGCTCAACGCATGACGTTCACTTTTATATTTTTAGATTTGTCTTCTAGAAACGACTCATTTGCCAAGTTAGAATTGACATAACATTCACACTACACATGCATTATGCAACACCAGCACTTTATTGTCTAATTTAGATGGCAGTTGCTGATTGTAGGAACTACGTTGTGTGCATTTATGAAGAACGATCAACTTAGTTTGAAGATTGAGATTTGAGACCAAGAACTCTAGTCTTTATATATCTTTTAAGCCTTACCATTGACCAAAACTGCTGATAGATAAACTTAGTNTATTGTGTTATATTGACACTATGTTTTTGAATTTCTTCTTTAACGATAAAGTATTTCAATTCCATATTTTTAGCACCTTTAGAATACTTGTCACGTTTAGTAAAAAAGACTGTTGAGGAATTATCGCAATAAGTTTCCAATGGCTTGACCATATAGTTGGCAATTTCAAGCTCTAAAATAAAATTTCACAACCACTTAATATGAATTATGGCTTTAAAGCATGACACAAATTCAGCTTTCATTGTGGAAACAATAATTATTGACTACTTCACACTTTTTCTTGATATTGTTCCACCGACTTTAAGATACAAATAATCAAAAGTTAACTTTCTTGTATCTATACAACTTGAAGAATTTGAATCAAAATATCTAATCACCTTAAGGTGATTGAAACTTGTATAAGTAAGCATGTGACACTTCATCTCTTGCAAATATTTTAATATCTTCTTTGTAGCATTTCGGTAATCCAATCCTAGGTTACTCTAATTTCTTTCAACATCAGATGCATATAGAGTTCCTTCCATCTATTTATGTTCCAAATCATTCTTTTGACATTATATGAGATTAAACTTGTTTCCTTTCAAATTGAAACAATTTATACTGAGTATTTTTAATTCTAAATCTTTTTAAAACTTTATTAATATATGTTTTTTGAGATAAGCATAACAACCATTGTGATCTATCTCAAAATATTTTCATTCCAATCACATAACTTGTCTCATCCATATTCTTTATTAGAGAGAAACTTCTTAGTCTCAATTAATAGATTAAGACCATTAATGCAAGCAAGATATCATCAACATACAGAACTAAACATAAACATACTCCCACTAATATTCAGATACATATACAAGTTGACGGTGTTTACTTAAATCCAAAGGGCATAATAATATCATTGAACTTAAGATACCAGCGGCGGGAAGTTTGCTTAAGTCTGTATATCATTTCTCCTTAAGTTTACACACAATGTGTTCTTTTCCCTTAATTGAAAAACCCACCAATTGATCCATATAAACATATTCCTCTAAATTCCCATTTAGAAAGGCTATTTCCAAAATCATTTAGTGCAACTCTAGATCATAATGAGCTACTAGTATCGTGATAATCCTGAAAGAATTTGTTCCCATATAGTCGATGCCACCTTTCTGAGTAAAACTATAGCAACAAGATGGGCCTTGAACTTTCAAGGTTATCATGTGAGTTGTGCTTAATCTTAAAAACTTATTCATATTCAACTCTCTTAAAATCTTTTAAGTAATTTNAGTGATAATTGGTTTATGTACAAACAATTATCATAAGCACATTATAAATATAAGATCTTGAAGCTTCTTGATTTTTCACAATATTTAGACAAGGGTTACCATGAAATTAAGGCGTTGACGTGCTTGGGGATTATATAAGAATCGTGCTTCATGAAATTGAATGAAGGGGATGATCATTAGATGAACATGATATGGTTTCTCCCTCTTAACCCTCTTTCTTAATAGTACAATAGTGATGAAAAATTGCACTTCTCTTGAATGGTAGAAAGAGAACCACATGCTTTATATAAACATGAAATGGTGCTTCTATCATATTCATCCTAATTGTCATGTATATTTTTCATATAGTTGTTTTTATATACATGACTATTCATAATTAATGATGTCTCTTCAATAAAATAGCTAATAGATTTATTCTTATGGTTATTAAATTATATATTATATGAAACACAATTATATGAGACATAATTCTTTTATTCTCTCACTTCTTCCATATAATAATACTTTCATAGTTTAATAAGAAAACATAATGGGCAAATAAATTATGTTAAATCCTCGTTATAATAGCTATACTATAATATCATGACTAAGTAAAAAAAATTAATGCGAGTCACGTCAGTTGCATGTTATCATTTATCGACACAGTTCCTTCTATATAATACATCAACCTTCTTTCTTAACATGTCACATAATGAAGAGTAAAGTCTAACTTTAATGTCTTTATCAAAGATAAAACTTGTTATCTTTATTCTGATACCGTCATGTACACAAACTCAAAAACAAATAATAATGAAATATGTTCATTCGTGAGCTCAAAGTACATAAAACACAAACATCATCATAGTAAATAATAATGCCTTGGCAACAACACTCAAACTTTCAACACATGCACTAAATGTTTTAAGTGGTAACCCTTTCGTTAAAAGATCAGCAATGATAAGGTCAGTGCTATTGTATTATATTGACACTATGTTTTTGAATTTGTTCTTTAACAATAAAGTATTTCAATTCCATATTTTTAGCATCTTTAGAATACTTGTCACTTTTAGTAAAGAAGACTGTTGAGGAATTATCACAATAAGTTTCCAATGGCTTGACCATATAGTTGGCAATTTCAAGCTCTAAAATAAAATTTCACAACCACTCAATATGAATTACGGCTTCAAAGCATGTCACAAATTCAGCTTTCATTGTGGAAACAATAATTCTTGACTGCTTCACACTTTTTCTTGATATTGTTCCACCGACTTTAAGATACAAATAACCAAAAGTTAACTTTCTTGTATCTATACAACCTGAAGAATTTGAATCAAAATATCTAATCACCTTAAGGTGATTGAAACTTCTATAAGTAAGCATGTGACACTTCATCCCTTGCAAATATTTTAATATCTTCTTTGTACCATTTCGGTAATCCAATCCTAGGTTACTCTGATTTCTTTCAACAATAGATGCATATAGAATTCCTTCCACCTATTTATGTTCCAAATCATTCTTTTTCCAAATCATTCTTTTGACATTATATGAGATTAAACTTGTTTCCTTTCAAATTGAAACAATTTATACTGAGTATTTTTAATTCTAAATCTTTTTAAAACTTTATTAATATATGTTTTTTGAGATAAGCATAACAATCATTGTGATCTATCTCAAAATATTTTCATTCCAATCACATAACATGTCTCATTCATATTCTTTATTAGAGAGAAACTTCTTAGTCTCAATTAATAGACTAAGACCATTAATGCTAGCAAGATATCATCAACATACGGAACTAAACATAAACATACTCCCACTAATATTCAGATACATACACCAGTTGACGGTGTTTACTTAAATCCAAAGGGCATAATAATATCATTGAACTTAAGATACCAGCGGCGGGAAGTTTGCTTAAGTCTGTATATCATTTCCTTAAGTTTACACACTATGTGTTCTTTTCCCTTAATTGAAAAACCCACCAATTGATCCATATAAACATATTCCTCTAAATTCCCATTCAGAAAGGCTATTTCCACAATCATTTAGTGCAATTCTAGATCATAATGAACTACTAGTATCGTGATAATCCTGAAAGAATTTGTTCCCATATAGTCGATGCCACCNACTCTTGTTGTAATAATCATAATTTCTATGACATGCTCATGTTTAGTATGAGAACCATCAAATTTCGTGTTAGTTTCTTAAATTACTCATTAATAAAAATAGGGACAAATACTGCAATTAATACATACCAAATAGTAATGCTTTGAGTCATAAGCTACCATATCATAAAGATTCAGACAACAATAATTTAAACATTCAATGTATAGTAATGTTCTCCATTGAGGGTAACACCAACACACAATAACATAATTGATGGTAATATAATACATTAATCTAGCTATTGAGGTATGCCAATTAGATTTACCTATTATCTTTGGATATGCAAAAATAAAACCATTAGACATATCAATTACTAGCAATTATGTTCATTAATTATAAGAACACACAATCTGTAACATCCCGCGTTTTTATTGAACATAAACACAGTATTTTCTAATGTACAATAATTAATAATAATATGATAATTACGTGTAATATTGAACCATACAATCATAGTATATTATTTAAATAATAATATTCCCCTAATTATGTCGATTTAAAAACTTTCATCGGATCAATGATCAGAGTTATGATTTAGAAGTTAGATTTGCGCTCGAGACCTATGGGGACCCACCCCCATATCAATTTTGGTTTAATTATTTATTTTTATCCCAATATAATAAAAATTGTGAAACCAATCGCCTTATAATTTATATCCATTGATAGTGTAAAAGAGTTTTACATAGTCATTTAATTGTGTACTGACATATAAGCAAAAATGATTGAGTCTTCTCCTCATTACTACAAAACTCTTTTAAATAACAACACATGATTGAATGACAGTGTAAAACTTTTAACGCTGTCAATGGATACATATTAATCTCAATTCTATTTAAGTTAGAAACATCTTTTCTTAGAGCATTAATTTTTAGTATTTTGATCATTAATAAAGTTGATTATTTTAATCTTATCATTTTTGTTATTGAATTAACTCTGTATCAAGCAAAAAAAAGTTTGTCAAACCCAATAGTTTAAGTAAACTTGAAAAAACAAAGCAACTTTGAATCGTAAACTCAATAGCTCTGAAGAGTTTACATTATATAAGGAATACATCTTAGGAAATAAGCGTAATTAAATGATATATTTATTATAATTGATATTGAATAATGTTTAACTTATAAAAGAATGATAGAAATATCATAAATTAAGTTCAATGCATGAAATAATTGTTATCTCTTGTTATATAGGCTCTTCTGGATTTTTCCCTTTTTATCAGAGTTTTCCATTTTCTTCTTTTGTAGTTATGACACTTCGTTCAAATGCCCCTTTATTTTCACATTCAAAACATTTAATAGATGGGGATTTTTTTTTGTTGCTTAATAGATGGGGAATTTGGTTCCTTTTGTTACCATTTCCTTTCTTTTGTGAAAATTTGAATTTCTTTAGACTTTCTTTGTTTCTAAAGAATTTTTCAATTTTTTTCACCATTAGACTACTGTTATGCACTGGGCCCATACGGCCCATTCCGCGGAAGTGACTCACCCGACCCGCCCGACTCATTAGAACTATCCTGGAACCGGAAGCCCATCCCTTGGAAGAGACGTATTCGATCCGCGCATTGCGCCTTTCCGCAGCGCGATCATCTCCCATCACACCGGCAAAGTCTCAGAGTAACCAAGGAAATCTGTCTGCGGATAGTGAGGAGTGAATTAACTATCATCGACGCCCGACAGGTACATAAGGGAGATCAAGCACTCAGGTAAGGGGACCCTAATCTCATTTTCACACCCTCATCTCCAACCTCTACTGACTTTGGCATCGGAGTCCTTGCAAGTACCCCGCCAGCCCAGACCACGTAGCCATTCCAGATCTCGTCCGTGGAGCTCCGGAACCCAAAAGTATCCCTCTGGTACATTTGGCGCCGTCTGTGGGGACAATACTCCTAAACATTCCCCTTTCGGGTTTTGAAGCACCAATTCCCATTATGCCTCCCAAAACCAGAAGAACCTACCGACTAGTGAGATCGAGTGACACCAGAGGATCTGTGTCTGCCGACAACAATGCCCCAGTCAACCCAACGCTTCCATCTCCTGACCGTGGAGTACCCGATCAGACCCCGCCTTCCCCACCAGTAAACGCCAATGAAGCTACTCCTCCTAACCTAGAAGACATCGTCCGGTCCCAAGCTGCTAATATCGAGCAACTGGAAGCAGCGCCATCAGTACTAGCCCAGGCCGAAGAAGAACGGAAGAAACAGAAGGACATCAGAGCTTCCGCGGATAAAGACAGAAAAGATGCAGAAGAAAGGTGCAAACAGGTTGTTTTAGAAGCCCAAGAGAGGGAGCGCCACATCGACGGTCTTAACCGTGGTGACAGGCCTTCCGAAGATGATGAAGGTCAAGGATCAGTTTACAAAGCCACTGAAACGCAGCCGTACAAGATCCGAGGAGCGATGAAGAGAGCGAAAGGGAAGGACAACCATCCTTTCGTTGACGAAATTCTTAATACACTACCATTGCCTGGGTTCCGTCCTCCAATTGATATGGAGCCCTATGATGGAACCACTGATTCTCAGCACCATTTGGACGCCTTTGGCCACCGCATGATATTAGATGGAGCTTCAGATGCTATCCAATGTAAGTCGTTTCCTGTGACTTTAAGGAAGGGTGCGCTTATATGGTTTAATGCTTTACCTCCAAAATACATTTGTTGTTTCGACGACCTGGCCAAGCGATTCTCAGCCAACTTTACCACGAGAAGAACGAAACCCAAGACGGCTGTAAGCCTCTTGGGAGTTGTACAGAAGGAAGAGGAGAATCTCCGCCAATATCTTGACCGGTTTTATGAAGAATGCGCGCAGATAGAGGACTTGCAGCCGCAAGCCGTGCTAATGGGCCTTACGAATGGCCTAAAAAAAGGAAGCCCATTTGCAAAGAATTTATCCAAGACGCCTCTGCGGAGCCTAGTGGAAATAAAAGAAAGAGCGGAAGAATACCTTTTCCAAGAGGAGGGTATGGAAGCCATAAGGATTGATCCTACCCAGGACGGAGGGGAAAGTGCGAGAAGAAAGTACAATCATCCACCGCGGAGCGATCGTCCTCGGATAAACAGACCTAGAATACTCAAAGAAGGAAGGTACACGAATTATACCCCACTAACAATTTCCCTCACACAGCTATACAGGGAGATTCAGCATAAAGACGGCTTTCCCCGGGCCAAACCAATCCGCTTGAGGCCAGGAACAGATACGTCACTATTCTGCACTTATCACGATTCCTATGGTCATAGCACTGAGGAATGCATAGATCTGAAAGATGAAGTAGAATCATGGGTCCGTGGCGGAAAACTAGAAAGATATGTGATCCAGGAAAGGAAGCAAAAGATGGAAATCAGAGAGCCAGAAAGAAAACCCTACACAAGGGAAGTCCGGGGAAGGGAAAGCCACCCCGAAGATAGGCGTGAAAGACAACACAGACGACCAGAAACCAATGGAATAATCAACACCATTGCAGGAGGCTTTGCTGGTGGAGGATCCACCCGCTCCGCGAGGAAAAGACACTTGCAAGAAGTCTTACATCTCCGGGACCAAGCAAGCAACAAATTTCCAGGATATCGGTGTTTCGGACATCACGTTCAAACGTGAAGATTTCATGCATACAACGCCCGTCCACGATGACCCTATGGTCATCTCAGCTACTTTAGTCAACGCAGAAGTCCGAAGAGTCCTGATTGATCAGGGAAGTTCCGCGGACATAATCTTCAGAAGCTGTTTTGACCAGCTTGGGCTGAAAAACGTGGATATCGAACATTATCCTGAAGACTTGGTAAGCTTTTTGGGGGAGACAGTCACCCCCGATGGCTACATTTCTCTATACCTAACCTTAGGACCTGAGCATTTAACTAGAACAGAACGAGTGAAGTTTCTGGTTGTGGATAAGCCGTCCGCATACAACATCATCCTGGGAAGACCAACTTTAAATGCTGTAAATGCCGTTATCTCCACAGCTGCTTTGACCATGAAGTTCCTCACCCAGGATAACCGAGTTGCATCTATCTGTGGAGATCAGGCAACGACTTGGAGATGTTACAACACCAGTCTCCAGACTCACAATCCACGGCAGCCTCTAAAGAGAAAAGATGTGCACAAGATATCACAGGTAATGCTAGCTGACATTTCCGCGGATAACGTACCGGTACGCGAAAGACCGGAGCCAGAAGGGGAGCTAGAGACCGTTCAGATAGGTGTTAACCCTGAACAGGTCACCTGAATCAATAAAAACCTCTCCCTTGGAATGAAGAGCAAACTAGTTGACAACCTGAAGCGCAACGCGGACTTATTCGCGTGGACAGCAGCAGACATGCCAGGAATCGATCCCACCCTCATGGCACACAAATTAGCCATCTTACCCGGAAGTAGGCCCGTGAAACAGAAAATAAGAAAAATGAGTTCGGACAAAGCTAAAGAGGTGCAGAAGCAAGTTCAAGGGTTAAAAGAAGCAGGGTTCATACAGGAAATCATGTACCCCTCCTGGCTATCGAACGTGGTCATGGTCCCTAAGCCTGGAGGGAAGTGGAGGATGTGTGTAGATTACACAAATCTAAACAAAGCATGCCCCAAAGATCCTTATCCCTTGCCAAACATTGATCTACTGGTAGATGCTGCATCCGGGTACAAATTCTTAACCTTCCTTGACGCATACGCTGGATATAACCAAATACCTATGCATCGAGCCGACGCAGAGAAAACCGCGTTTATAACACCAGGGGGCAACTACTTCTACAAAGTTATGCCCTTCGGTTTGAAAAACGCAGGGGCCACCTATCAGCGTATGATGGATAAGATTTTCCATGATATGTCCGGGGAATTGGTAGAAGTATATGTGGATGACATGATCGTCAAAACATCCGCAGAAGAGGAGATAACCGCTAACTTAAATGCTGTCTTTAACACCCTCCGCAATCATAACTTAAAGTTAAATCCTGCGAAATGCGCATTTGCGGTAGAAGCAGGAAAATTCCTGGGTTTCATGATAACCCAGCGCGGAATTGAAGCCAACCCCGCGAAGTGTGAAGCCATTATAAACATGAGACCTCCGTCGTCCATCAAAGAAGTACAAGGTTTGACTGGAAGAATCGCCTCCCTTAACCGATTCATGGCAGCTTCCGCGGAGAAATCCCTACCTTTCTTCAAGTTATTGAAGAATATGAACTTCTTTGAGTGGTCCGATACATGCCAAAAAGCATTTGATGAATTCAAGTCCTACCTCTCTCAGCCACCTGTTTTAAAAAAGTCCGAGAAAGGTGAGAAGCTTTACTTGTACCTCTCTGCATCTGAGGAAACCATAGCCTCTGTCTTAGTAAAAGAAAAAGGTCAAAATCAGTTCCCTGTGTATTTCACAAGCAAGGTTCTTCACGGAGCGGAAGTAAGGTACCAAAAAATTGAAAAAATGGCGTTTGCCCTCATCAACTCTGCGCGGAGACTTCGCCCTTACTTCCAATCACACCCTATAGTGGTGAGAACAGATCTACCGATAAGACAAGTGCTCCAAAAGCTCGACCTAGCCGGACGCATGTTAGCCTGGTCAGTCGAATTATCCGAATTCGACATTCATTTTGAACCGCGGGTAGCAATTAAAGCCCAAGCCATGTCTGATTTCGGGAGAAAATAGTTCCACTGAGGAAGACGCCTGGATGCTACACGTAGATGGAGCTTCTAGTATACGCGGAAGCGGGGTAGGAGTAATACTTGAAGGGCCAAACGAGCTCAAATTGGAAATGGCCGTCAAATTTGACTTTGTCACATCCAATAATCAGGCAGAATACGAAGCTTTGGTTGCAGGTCTTAACCTAGCCAGAGATGTTGGAGCCAAGAAGCTTGTCATATGTAGTGACTCTCAGATCGTTGTTGCACAGGTGAAGGGAGAATACCTTGCTAAAGATGCTCAGTTGCAACAATACCTGAAGCTTGTTACGCAAATCCTATCAAACTTCCATAGCCACCAAATAAAACATGTCCCACAGAGGGAGAATGAAAGAGCGGATACGCTTTCAAAGCTAGCCAGCACAAGACCCAGAGGGAGTAACAAAACCCTCATTCAAGAGACTCTTCGTCACCCCTCCATAGTCATTAGCGTCAACAACACAGAAATTCAGCAACAAGTAGAGGAATGTTGGACCACACCGTTGCAAAGAATTATCCGCGGACATGAGCAAACAGAAGATAAAAATCTCTGGCGAGAAGTGGCAAAATACACCATCGTCAGCGATCAAATGTATAGAAGGTCAATCTCACAGCCATTGTTAAAGTGCATAAAATCAAAAGACATCCCCCGCGTCTTGGAAGAAGTTCACGAAGGAGCTTGCGGCCACCACATGGGGCCAAAAACCCTTGCCTTGAAGATACTCCGATCAGGCCTCTACTGGCCCACCTTGCAAAAGGACTCCGCGGATTACGTCATGAAATACAAGAGATGTCAAGAGCACGCGAACTTCCATGTTGCTCCCCCAGAAGGATTATCCTCAATCACTGCTTCCTGGCCGTTCAAAAGATGGGGTATTGATATAATAGGACCATTCCCACCAGCAACGGGCCAGCGAAAATTTATCATAGTAGCCGTAGATTATTTTACCAAATGGATCGAAGCCGAACCGTTGGCTACCATCACTTCTGCCCAATGTCGAAAGTTCGTGTGGAATAACATCCTCACGAGATTCAGCATTCCTGAGACGATTGTTTCTGATAACGGCACACAGTTCACCGACGAGGGATTTACAACGTTCTTGCAGGGTTTTAGAATCAAGCACCGTTTCTCCTCCGTGGAGCATCCGCAAACCAACGGGCAAGCAGAAACGGCCAACAAGGTCATCCTGAAAGGTTTAAAGAAGAGACTTGACGAAGCAAAAGGCTTATGGGCTGATGAATTAGGAAGCGTCCTATGGGCTTACAGAACTACCCCACACACAACAACAACTCATTCCCCATTCAAGTTCGCATACGGAAGCGAAGCCATGATACCAGTAGAAATCGGAGAAATGAGTCCAAGAGTGCACCTATTCTCCGCGGATAATAACAATCAACATCGAAAAGAAGACATCAACCTGATTGAAGAACACAGAGAAGAATCGCGGATCAAAGAAGAAGCCGCCAAGAGGCGAGTTGCCCAAAGGTACAACAAAAAGGTTGTCCCATGAAGTTTCCAGGCAGGGGACATGGTGCTGCGTAGAGCAAACATAGGCAATAGACAAGCGGGTCCAGGGAAATTACGCCCCAACTGGGAAGGTCCTTATTTGGTGAATGAAGCCCTCGGACGGGGAGCTTACAAACTCTCATCCCTCGATGGAAAAGACATACCGCGAACCTGGAACGTAGCTAACCTTCGAATCTTTTATCTTTAATTTATGTTATTTAACATTTCTTTGTACTTGGGCTGAAAAAATTTAATCAACAAATTCTTCCGTATGCATTCAAGCAATAAAGTCAACTATGGGATAATCAAAACCACGGAGATACATCGTACAAAAATAACCCCGGTCATCACCGCGGACATATATTATAAACAATCCCGGTCATAACCGCGGATATATATAAACAATCCCGGTCATAACCGTGGACATGTATTAAAAACAATCCCGGTCATAACCGCGGAACCACACGGTCGCAACTGACAACACCGAGGTAAATAAAAATAAAACCGTGGACAATAACCCGGTAAAAACAAAATGCATCATATTCCATAACCGCAGAAGTATGCAAATATCATTTACAAAAAAAGAAAAAAGAAAAAAAAACTGAAGCTCATGCCAGTTTCTTAATAACACCGTCCTCCTCATCATAATACTGGTCCGCAGCCACGACACTGAAGTCCACGTCAGGCGCCACATACTTGACTTGGCCCATGATCGCCTCAAAAGTAGATTAGACCAGGCCTTTTGAAACCTCCACAAGACGCAAACGCTTGCTTTCACACTTAGCACTCTCCGCCTTTTGAGCCTCACATTCAGCCTGCGTCAACTTCAGCAAATCCTTCATACATTCCAACTCCTTAGACTTCTCTTCCACAAGCATCTCCTTCTCTCTTAACAAGCCATCATTCCGCTCATTCTCGCGGCCAACCCGCTCAACCTCTGACGCTAGCCTAGCTGCCCTCTCCTCAGATGCTGCAAGCTGAGCTGCCAATTTCTTATTCTCCGTGGAAGCCCGTTCAACGTCCTCCTTCAGCAGAGAGATTTCTTCTTTGCAAACCTCCACCTCATCAGACTCTATGCCTACATCTAGAGCATAAGTCATCAGCCCGACAGCCTTGCCCATATGGCGCAAACTCTGCCCAAGGGCGGCCCTAGAGGACACCCCATCCAATTCCTTTCGCCTATCACCGTGGAGGAGACAACTCTTGAACTCCGTGAAGAAATCAACATCCCGCGGCCACGTCGCGTTACTAGCACGTCCGACAGGAACACACTGTTCCCCAGCATAAGTGGCAGGTGCAGCAGCCTTCACTTTCTTCCGAGGAGGCGATTGCCCAGCAGATCTCCTCGTCGAAGAATTGATCGACACCACGAAATTAGAACGAGCCGACTTGCCACCTTCCGTGGGTCCTCCGCTACTTCCAGGCCGCACACTGCTCCCTCCAGCTACTTCTGCCCCTGGCATTCCGCGCATTTCCTCCCGAGCAGACTCAGCCAGTGACCGGTGAAACTCCTTCAACTTATCAAATTTACGCATTGCATCGCGAAGACGTGAATCTACAAACCAAACAAGACAGCATTAAAAGCAAACCCGCTGACAGAAACCAGTAATAGAAAATCAAAACGACAAAGTGAAGACCAATACGAAGGAGCAACAACTACCTAAATACGACTCTACCTTCGGACTCTCAACTACCTCCTTAACTTTGAGAGGCCCGTCTTTAGTCAACGTCACGAAAAAAGCCCTTTCAGCCGACTCTTCCTCTGATAGGCTGAGAGGGCGGTGATGGTGAATATTCCTATTCCAGTAGCATGACAACACCTTCACGGTGTCTTGATCCCCCTCCCAAAAAGCCCTATACCCAGGGGCAGCAAAAATCTTGAAGTACTTCCATTTAAACTCCTGATAAGAATCCTCCCACCGTGAGAAGACCCGAGTACCAGGAACGCTTTTAAACGTGTGCCAGCTAAGATACCTAAACTTTGTCCCCAGAACCGCGGAACCCTTTGGGTTAATCAAAGTATATAAACTCAAGAAAGTGTTTGGAAACGCTTTAAGGCCGAACCGCTCGCAGGCAATTTGGAACCCGCGGATCAGGGCCCACCCGTTCGGATGGAGTTTAATTGGGCTGAAGGCGCACAACTCCATCACCTCTCTCTCAAAGGTGAAAAAAGGCAATCTAATCCCCAAGTGAGTGAAAAAAATCCTCGTACAGCCACAAAAAAGGCGGAGTATTCTGATGCCGCACCATACACACTCTTTCATCCGCAGAGGCTTCTTCTATCCTATACTCATGATCTTCGAAACCATCCTTTTTCAACTCTAGAATTTCACCCATCCGCTCAACATGGTTATCGCGGATAATTGAAGGAATGGAAAAAACTTCAGGTTCAATCCATCCATACGATATCTCCTCGTGCCTTCCCCGAAGGGGATGTGGTCGCTTTAACCCCTAGAAATCCTTTTTAAATTTCCCCATTACAACGACTGAAAAGGTAAAAGGGGACAAGCTCCTATCAACATACTCCCCGGCACAGTAAAACGCTCATTATCCACCTTACCCCCAAATCAGAAAAAGATAACCCACAAGCATAAGAAACCCAAATGCCAGCAAAGAAGAAACCAGAAATTTATGCAGCGATGAAAAACAAAAGGGGGCGAGGCAAAAGAATGAAGGAAAACTTACTAGAGCTAAGTCAGCAAGTGAAGATGCACCAGCGAAGAAGCAGCTCCCCCAAGAACAAACGCCCACGACTCGGGAAACCTTCTGAGAGGAAAACCTTCAAAGACACAAGAAAAAGAAAATTCAAAAGGCAAGAGGAGCCAGCCGATTATAAGCGAAAAGGGGAAGGGGAAACGAAACATTTCCCACCAAAATAATAAATTCCCACCATCATTACAACTCTGCCACTCATCCCTCGGGAAGCCAAAACGCCCAAAAAGAGGGACACGTGGCGTCTATCAAATGAGTTAGGAAGTCACACGTCGCCCGTCAAATCCCACGATCTCCAAAAAGGGTACGAGCCTAACCGTCACCCCATCCGCGCAAGACAAAGCTAACTCGGGCCACAGTAGCCTCGCGCCCCGAGTTGGGGGGCTCTTGTTATTGACTGGGCCCATACGGCCCATTCTGCGGAAGTGACTCACCCGAGCCGGCCGACTCATTAGAACCATCCTGGAACAAGAAGCCCATCCCTTGGAAGAAACGTATTCGATCCGCGCACTGCGCCTTTCCGCAGCGCGATCATCTCCCATCACACTGGCAGTCTCGGAGTAACCAAGTCAATCTGTCCGCGGATAGCGAGGAGTGAATTACTATCATCGACGCCCGACGGTACATGAGAGAGATCAAGCACTCAGGTACAAAAAACCTAATCTCATTTTCATACCCTCATCTCCAACCTCTACTGACTTTGGCATCGGAGTCCTTTGATGAAAGATTTTTCCGCAATGGGTTTGTACTCTCGCTAATTTAAAATATCCTTTTTATAGCTTTCAAATCCTCAAGGGATCCAATTGCAGTAAATTCGGGTATTATCGTATCCACAGAGATTGTGATTAAAACAACAGTCTTTGATTGATGCTACGTTAAGCTTGTAAAAAGTGAATGGTTTGATTGAGTAAATTTAATAAAGAAATGATAAAATAAAATATAAAATAAAATGATTAATGAACTTAAGTTTAGGCAGGTAAGAAATATGTTGGGATTTTGAATTGTAATATTACTTTTAATGTAACCAATAATTCAATTAATATGATCTATGAGTTCATTTGATTTTATCGCCACCAGTTCTTAACTTAATCATCTTTCTCAAGCATGTTAAGATCACAAGTTCCTTTATTTAAGTTGTCAATGTCTTGCACAAACTCAATAAAGTACCTTGAAGTTAAAGCAGGTGTTAAAGCGATTAGTTCTAGGTCTCCAGTTACGGCGGTTAAGAACTACATGACTTGATCTAGGTCCGATTAAATGATGATAACTTTCGTCCACAACATTTAAATGTTTGAATCAAACTTAAAGGATAGCAAGATTGAATTTAACTTGGTTTGTAACTTACTTAGAATAGCTTTCACTCAAACAAGTAAGTCTCAAGTTAGGAGTCAAAATACTAAACAAAAGTTAGCATTAAGTGCAAGATCAATCATAAAAACCATAGAACTACATAGAATCATACTTATGAATCAAAACGGATACATAAAAGCGATACAACGCATCAAATCCCAACAAAGAAGCTATCCATTCTCATGGATAGATTACAACTTACTAAGGTTTACAGCAATGGTTGGTTGAGAAGAGAGGTGAAATGCTTCCACACGTCCACCACGGTTCACAACCGTTTCACAATCCGGCAACACTTCCGTTAAGGAAAGCTTCTAAACCCTAATTTCCTACCTAAACCTAGCTTAGGAAAGTATGAAATATGAGTGGGATGATGAAGGAGGAAGGAGGGAATAAGTGATGCCCTTAATGCCTCGCCTCCCCCCTATTTATAAGGAAAATTTGGGAGGACCGCTCAGCGGTTAGGGTACCACCGCTGAGCGGTTTGGTCAACAATGGTGGCTTACGCGGCTTCAATTAATGTGGTTGCGGCTTGCAGGGCGGCGCCGAGATTCATGGCGGCTCCAGCATGGCGTAATAAATGCTGGTGGTAGACCCTTTCTAGAAGCTTGGACCACTAAGCGGTAAGCTTTGTTCGCTGAGCGAACCAGCCTCCAGCGCTGAGCGCTTGTGTGTTAACCGCTGAGCGAAGTTGCTGTTCCATATCATTTTTGTTTCATTATTTTGATGCCCTTTTTCTTCCATTCTTCTAGGGATTAACCTTCACTATTATTCTTGTATCCATCTTCCATAATATGTAATAAAACCTACAAAACATAAGACTTTATTTAGGTAATTTGTTAAAACATAAATGGATAAGTGCTATTTTAATTAGTATGAATTATGTAAATTAAGCACTTATCATCCTTGCAGGTACCCTGCCAGCCCAGACCACGTAGCCATTCCAGACCTCGTCCATGGAGCTTCGGAACCCAAAAGTACCCATGTGGTACACTTGTTATGCTAAGTTAGATTCTAAGCTTAATTATTGTGAACGAAAGTTACAATCATAGGCTGGAACTAAATCATTTCATCTAATTCTTGTTGCCGTAACTGGAATAAAGGATTGGCCGTTTTAACATTTGGAATAACGCTGGCGTACTTTGTTAAGCTCATGTGCGAGAGTGACAGTTTAACAAAGAAAATCTGTGATCTTTTCATGCGCGAAAGCGATGAACAAGTTAAGAACTGGTGGCGGGCAATTAATTAAACGATGATTCTATGTAATAAGTAAATGAATGCATGAAACTATGATATGATTCAATTCCCAACAAGCTTCCGGATCTACCTCTGATTTGTTGCCTATTTATTTTTATGTTGTTTATTTACTTATTTTAAACTATCAAACAATTTATCAATCCTTCACTCCATTGTTTAATTAACTAAACTCAAGAACGGTATTTTTGCAACTCTCTGTGGATTCGACTATGCCCGACTATACTGCAATTGGATTCCTCGAGAATCTGAAAGCCGTAAAGAAAGATATATATTTATTTTGAACGACGAAAATGCAAATAAACTTTCAACAAAATTGGCACAGTTGTGGGAAACCAGACTATGTCAAGATTGGAAAAAGTGTAATTAGGCTTTCAACAGGTACACATAACTATGCAGGTTGGATCCCATAGAACCTTTTAAAATACAAGTTTTCAGTAAGCATTCGAATGAATAGGGTTTTAGTATTCGATTGATTCTTTCATTCGAATCCCTTGAGAATTCAATCGATTGAAATCCTTCTCAGGCTTTCATTCGATTGAAACCTCATGCATTCGACTGAAATCCCAAGATCTTTCATTCAAATCCCTTGGGAATTCATTCGAATCCCACAGTAAAAACGTCGCCCCAGAGAGTAACTTCTCCAGGGGTTTTCTCTCCGTAACATTTTTCTTCCACAGTGATCCAATCAGCACAGTTATGGTTTCCAAACATCAAAATCATCAAAATCTAACCTTCATAACTTATTTCCTACAGTTTGTACAAAATAGTTTTTCATTCCAATACACAAAAACACATATAAACAGTCATAAAATAAACCACATAGACAGTGGGCTTAGAGATAGACAGTGGGCTTAGAGTTACCCACCTTCCAAAGCGTATTTGGAGACGGTGAAAGATGTGAGAAAATGCTCCCACGAACATTAGTGCGATCTTGCTATTTTCCCTGAGTCCGATGGCATAACCGGAGAGCGCACGAGCGGAGCAGAAATAATTTT
>QANU01066912.1:0-13606 GCA_003254905.1 Nissolia schottii | reverse complement strand
ATGATCACTTAGAAACACCTGAGCGGTGGAATCATAATTGAGTAGAAAAATAAGGAACGATCTTCAAGGTTACCCACTGAGAACCCAAGGTTCTCACCCCCATTCCTTTATGATTCTAGGATGGCACGACATGTACGCCGAGACGGAGCCGGTATCGGAAGACATGCAGAGATATAGACGTCAGAGGATTCTGAGGAAGCGACGGACAAAGACTTCTGTTTCATGTTTTAGATTAGCTTAAGGGATTAAGTGCTCCCTTAGCTCATATGGAAATGTATTATGACTTGTATACTTGACTTTATAATTATGTATTACTATGTGACTGTGCAACTATGTGATGGACCAAATACTTGTATGTTTATGTATTTTCTTGTAAGATCTCTAACACTGCCACCTTGTAATTAATTATTGGTTAAGACCCTTGGGACTCTATCTTTTGTATCCTTATATGCTATCTTAATCACGCACGGCTTCTACTTTATAAAATGATAATGCAAATGAAGGATTTTCAAAATTGTCCATATTTTTAAGTAAGAACAATTTTCCAAGTTAAAAGTAGGGGCTAGAAGTAACCCCACCAAAGTTGTAAACAACCTAGTGAGCTTTGTTTACTACGTACGGGTAAACAGTTAGCTAGGGTGTTTCAACTTCCAGNTGGTGCCACACTTGTGGCCGTCCCCACTCTGATGACTGTAGTTTTGGTGATAAGGAATGCTATAGTTGTGGTGTTGTAGATCATTTCAAGAAGAACTGTCCACATCTTCAAGGTACTTCCAGTCAAGGTTTGGTGTGTCCCAACACATCTACTCAATCTTTTTAGAAAATCTCTTAGAATGGCTTAGTGACTACTGCTGGAAGGGGTGTAAGAGGCAGGGTATTATGAGGCAGAGGCTCTAGTAGCAAAGCATTCAGCGGTAGGGGCAATAGGGGCAATGCCAATCTGTTCGTAGTGACCCAGTTTGGATGACAAAGCGTCAAACGCTGTTGTCACATGTATAATATCTGTATGTTTGTTCGATGTTTTGACTTTGTTCGACCCGAGATCCACACATTCCTATGTGTCCCCATTCTTTGTCGTTCAGTTTAAGGAATCACCCACGTCTTTTGCATGTTAGTTTTTGGTTGGGATACCTGCTAGGGAATAATACCTTGTAGTTTAGTCAATATATAATTCTTGTTTGATCAAGGTTGGTGACATTGAATCCTTGGCAGAATTAATATTGTTAAGTATGTCAGATTTTGATGTCATCCTCGGGATGGATTGGATTGCGTCATGTCATGCGACGATCGACTGCCATGCTAAGCAGTGAGATTTGAAGTTTCCAAGGGAAACATTTAAGAGTTCAAGGACACTAATTGTCTAGTGCTATCTAACTTGATATATTCTATAAATGCGATGCTTTTGATGGACAAGGGCAGTGAGGGGCTTCCTGATAGTGGTCAAGGAAGAAGGTGCATCAACAATGAGTGTAGGCTAAATTCCAATAATGGATGAGTTTCCCGATGTCTTTCTTGATGACTTGCCTGAATAACCTCTAGAGAGAGAAATGGAGTTTGGAATTGATTTAGAACACGATGTGAAACCCATATCCATTCCTCCTTATTGGATGGC
The DNA here is from genome assembly GCA_003254905.1 of Nissolia schottii. Lineage (NCBI taxonomy): Eukaryota > Viridiplantae > Streptophyta > Magnoliopsida > Fabales > Fabaceae > Nissolia > Nissolia schottii. The sequence goes on along the minus strand of QANU01066912.1, from coordinate 11,994 downwards.
TCCCACTAAGTTGTAGGAGCTAAAATACCAGTTCCAAGAACTTTTGGATAAGGGGTTCATACGACCGAGCACCTCACCGTCGGGTGCGCTGGTCCTATTTGTCAAGAAGAATGATGGGTCGATGCGAATGTGCATTGACTACAGGCAGCATAACAGCAGCTTAACAATGTTACAGTCAAGAATCATTATCCACTATCGCATATAGATGACTTGTTTGACCAACTTCAAGATGCCATGTGTTTTTTTTCTTCTAAAATTGAACTCTAATTAGGCTACTATCAATTAAAGGTAATGAATGAAGATATTCCCAAGACCACATTTAGAACTCGTTATGGACACTTTGAATTTCTGGTAGTGTCCTTTGGGCTGACCAATGCTCTTGCAACCTTTATGGACTTAATGAATAGGTTAGTCAAGCCTTTCTTGAATCGGTTTGTCATAGTCTTCATTGATGACATATTAGTGTGTTCAAACAGAAGGGAGGAACATGAACAACATCTATGATTGGTTCTACAAATGCTGAGGGATCATTAATTGTATGCCAAGCTCTCAAAGTGTGAGTTTTGGTTGGACCAGGTAGTATTTCTGGGTCACATGGTTTCAAATGATGGTATCTCGGTGGATCCAAAGAAGGTTGAAGCAATTCAACAATGACCTAGACCTTCAATAGTATCAGAAGGTAGAAGCTTTCTGGGGTTAGCAGGCTGCTATTTGAAACACCCTAGCTAATTGCATACGCTTAAGTCGTACGCAGGCTTACTAGGTTGTTTACTACCTGATGGGAATACCTTAGTCCATCGTTATCTTTCGAAAATAGTTGCTTACGAAAATAGGGACCAATTTTTAAACTTTTCATTTGCATCGATTAATTACTAAAATAGAGCCATGCGTCGGAAAGAACAAGTATAACAAGTGGTAAAGCCCTTGGGCTTAGCGATCAACAGTAAGGTAATAGCAAAGCATAAACTATACATTCATTTCGGTCCATCACACCAAGTCACATAGTTATAATTACAATAAGTAAGGTACAAATAACATATACATAATCCAAAATACATAGTATCAAAATGCAAGGGCTACTGGAACACTACTCAGCATGCCCTTGATCCAAAAATCCCGGCGTCCAGCTACCTCTGGTCCATATCCTGTAGCACCCGCTCACGGCTCCTCGAGCGGTTCGTCGGCATCCTCGAAATATGAGTCATCATAGGTCCTTGAAGTCATAAGGCAGTGGGAGTGAGAACGGTAGGTTCTCACTGGAAATAACTTTAGTTCTTGTATCTCGTGTTACATTAGGTCGGACTTCAGGCCGCTCAGAGATTTCTAAGCGTGCATACATACTAAACATCCTACTGATTATTATCTGGCCTAAAGTTCCGAACGGCTTTATCTACGTTACTAAGTGATAGGGGATCTAATCTTCCTTACTAAGTTCTCGTGCTTATTAACATTGCGTATACATACATAGCTGTCTCGAGCGTCCTCTTGACGGTAATTACAGAATATCAGATAGATGCATTTCATACATTCATGCATATCAGATTGAACATGGTTTTTGGAATATATGTTATCCCCACCATAGTAGTGCCCTCTTTCGACAGTACTATGATGGAATAAACTCGCACCCCCAGGTAGGCCCTCTTTTGACCTTCCTGCAGTGGGCTTTCACCTTCCACGTGCCCTCTTTCGACACCTCAGAAGTGGGCAGATGTTGTACCCCCACCTAGCATGCCCTCTTTCGACAGTGCTAGGCGTGGTAACCACACACCTCCAGGTATGCCATATCGACACCACCTGTGGCGGGCTTCCACCTTCAGTATGCCCCTCTGAGCTACTGAAGTGGGATCGTTTGGACCTGTGATCACGGCCTATACATGTTTCTCATAACTTTTCAGCATTTCTTTTCATACAGCATTTCAGCATGTTTTTCCTTTCAGTACCTGCAGCATGGTATGACTTGTTCCCTATGGTTCAATTCATAATATTTACTTATTACAGAATTACTTCTCATCCTCTAAAATTGTCTTATCATGATGCATGGAATGCTAACATATTACATTAAATAATTATGGTGCATGAACTCCTAACACATTACATCACATATGTCACATACAACAGTTATATATCTCAGTTACATCATTGTTCATTGGACTATGTGCCTCAAGATAGCTTCCATAGGGCTTTCAAGTCTCAGGTCGCTCAGCGGTACCCTAGGTTCGCTCAGCGGTCTGGAGTTTCGTAAAAATATATTTTCCATCCAAGACGTCAAGTCTTGCCACTGCTCACTCAGCGGGGCATTGGGACCACTCAGCGGTACCAAGGGCCACTCAGCGGTCACTAGCGAATCTGAAACAGTTTTCTTTTTTTTCTTTCCTTTCTCTTCCCCTTTGCTCATGGGTACTCCTTGAGGTTTCTACACATATTCCAGCCATCAAAATCCTATCTAGTCCAGGTCACAAGACCCTTCAGAATCATCCAAACATCCTAGCCAAGGTTCTAAGCTACCTAAGCATGCATACAAACATCAAGGCATACACACACATAAACACATACATCCACCAAAGAGGTGAGCAAACTAGAGTTACCCACTTCTTGGAGGGCTGTTCGGTGGTGGAAAAACTGTGGGGGAAGTCATCCTCCGAGCTTTGGGCACGATCCAAGCTTCTTAACGGAGTTTCTTCGGCGAAATCACGGAGCACACGGGCAGAGTTTCTCCTAGGATAGGAATTTTTCTCATTTTTTTTCTGCATAGGGGCTGTCTATTTATAGCCAAAATTCTGGTCCCAAAAATTACCTTTTTGCCCCTTAGGATAATTACCATTTTGCCCTTTTTTCATTTTATTTAAAAATTAATTAATTTGGAAGATAATGGAAATGTCACATCATGAATAGTAAATGAAATTTTAAATTATTTTCCTTGGCAATCTGATTCATGCACATGGGATTTGGGAAATTTGATTTTTTTCGGTTCCATTTCGCTCGTGTTTTATCGTTCGCAGTGTCGGTGCGTCACGTACGGTCGTCCGAAAAATATTCCGCTTATACCGTCGCGATCCTCTAATTTCCCCAGTCATGGGACTATCAATGCTTTAAGGCACTTGTGAATTTTTATCCAGAGGAGTATTTTTCACATATATCTTTAACACGTCATCGAGCCCTGATGACCGTAAACCGTTGTTCCGCTCGTGGTTTCGTTACTTCCCGACTGTCCCAATGGGATCGTGGGACTATCCTAAGGTGTTTAAAACTTTCCCTGGTACCGGTTGGGTTTCTAGAGACTCAGGGCTCTCTGCTCAATTCTACAGGCTAAACGGAGCCGTTTTAGTGTCTGCGGAATCGTCCGAAACTCTGCAGAACTCCGTGTAACGGTCGGTTCAATCTTATCATCTGATTCTAAGGATTAGTAGAAATCATTTGAGCGTCATCCAACTTGGCCAAAACCAAACAGAATAATTCCTACAGACTTCCACACATTTACTCTTAACCCAAGGTTTTATGAGCAGTTATTCGGCGAAATTCTTACTAAGAAAAGAGCGGGATGTTACACTATTGACACTTTGTGGAGAATTTTTCTACGATACCCACTCTGATGACAAAGTTGATGTAAAAGGGTGCGAAGTTTCAGTGGACTGACCGTTGCAAGGAGAGTTTTCATAACCTCAAGGATTGCTTGACTTCAGCATCATTTCTAGTGTTACCCTCCGGTACTGTGGCTTTTCAGTATACTTTGATGCTTCAAGAGTTGGGCTTGGTTGTGTCCTGATGCAGCACAACCGAGTTATTGCCTGCACTTCGAGGCAACTCATGAAACATCAGTAGAACTATCCCACACATGATCTAGAGTTGGTGGTAATAGTCTTTACCTTGAAGATCTGGAAGCACTATTTGTACGGTGAATCATGTAAGATCTACACTGATCATAAGAATCTTAAGTATTTTTTTATTAGAAGGATTTGAATCTAAGACATCGTAGGTGGCTAGAACTACTGAAGGATTATAATTGCACGATCTTGTACCATCCAAGTAAAGCCAATGTATTGGCTGACACTTTGAGTAGGAAGTATGGGAGCAATTTGGCTCACCTTATGTCAACAAAGCATAGGTTGGTAAGAGAAATCCACGACCTCGAGTTAAGAGGTGTAGTTTTTGGGGTAAGTAACTCAGGAGGGTTATTGGCTCACATTCGAGCCCAGTCATCCTTGACACAATAGATCAAGGAATGATAAAATGAAGATCCAAAGTTAGTGAATATCATGGAGGATGTGACTAATGGTACAAACTTTGAGTTCTCTATGGACTTGAATGGAGCATTGTGGATGGACGAACAATTACGTGTGCCCAGTGTGGGTGATTTGAGGAACCTCGTTTTGGAGAAGTCGCACAAATCTTCTTATTTTGTACACCCAAGCTAAAAAATGAGGTACCAAGACTTGAAACAACTATATTGGTGGCAAGGCATGAAGCATGGCATTGGAGATTTTGTATCTCGTTGTCTTGTATGTTAGCAAGTTAAGGATGAACACCAATAACTAACAGGCAAACTTCAGCAGATTCCGATACTAGAGTGGAAGTGGATAACGATGGATTTTGTAGTCGGGTTACCTTGGACGCCCAATGGCTATGACTCAATTTTAATAGTTGACAAGATGACCAAGTCAGCACACTTCTTACCGGCGAAGACAACCTACACAACGATTAAGTATGTATAGTTGTACGTCAAAGAAATAATGAAACTTCATGGTGTTATGATCTCTATCATCTCAGATAGAGGATCACAATTCACATCCCACTTTTGGAAATCCTTCCATGAAGCCATGGGTACATGGTTATGGTTGGATATGATTACCGATGGCTAGTCGGAGAGGAAGATTTAGACTTTGGAGGACATGTGTCCCAAACTTCAAAGGAAGTTGGGAAGAACACTTGTCATTGATTGAATTCTCACACAATCTATAATCCAGATGGCACCATTTAAGGCATTGTATGGGAGACATTGTAGGTCATCTATAGTGTAACGGTCCGCGACGAAGGGTTCATCGCAAGGGCCCAGACAGGTCTCGGAGAGGCGTTACAACGCCCACAACGCATTCCAGTGCATCGGCAGTAACGAGGCGCTGCAGCACCCTTGGCATGCTCTAGTATGTCGTTGCTGATCAGAAACCATATCCACTCCCCCTTGGGCTAGGAGAGGGTTTGGCCCGCCTTTTTGGCTAGCTATCCGCCTATATATAGAGCTTTCATCTCCCCCTTTCAACTCGCTCAGAGCTTTAGACTCCTCTTCTAGAACAGAGTTTTTGGTCAATTTCTTCCTCTTTCTCTTGTAAAGACGCAAGGTCTTTACCTAGGTAAGTAGCCATTCCTTTTTGGATGGCCTACGATAGTAGGCTCTGGTGCTACTACTGTGATAGTGGAGGCCGATAGCAGTGCACGGTCGTCGTGGCGATGCCAAAATGTCGTGGTTGTGGCAGCAATGCCAGATAGCTACCGTAGAACCTACAATTATATTTTAGTTATGGTTTTCTAATGGTGGGTTATATTGGCCTTTAGGTGCCAACATTATGCCGCTTGGAACCTCCAGTTCCAGTGTTCCTTAATTCCACGACATTCCAGGTGAGTGGTGGTCCTGACACGTCGACGGTTCCACTTCGGTGGTCTGTCAATAGAGTTAGTTGTGCATTATAACATGCTATTAGATATTTATATACATGCTTGGTAGTTAATAGTTGCCATGCTTACGTGATATATTATTTACGACATGCTATTTATGATATGCCTATGCTATGCTTGTGCTATGATATGACAAAGACTTAGGACTATAGGCATGTTATCCCTTAGAAATGTTTGATTAGGATTATATTATGACTTTAATAAAGACTTGGTACTTAAGATTTCCATTGTGATGCACCTCTCTTACTTGGAAATCCTCCCTAAGTATGGGACCTTAGTCCTTGATCCCGAACTAATGAATAAGATTAACAAATTAGGACACCCTCATCATAATTGGTAGACTTAGGACCTAACAACTTGGGTAATCAAGCTAGTTCACCTAAAAGACTCCGCGAATAGTAAATCATAGGATAGATGACCAAGAAAAGTACGGGGTCAACGACCTTGTAAATCAAACTTAGTAGTAGATAGTTATGAGCGCAAGGATCCTCAGATTATGGCATTCATTCCCTTCCATATTCAGTATGTTAGATGGGTGTAATGCTGCTCAGATCAGGGTATACGTACCCTCACAGGTATCCGAGTTGCTCGCGTACCAAAGCCACCCAGATTTATCCTAGTGAAGCAAGGTCGAGCCAAATTTTCCTTGAATAGAGGATCAAGAGGAATCTCTCCTCGTGCTCCTCCGCAAGGGAGACGGGCATATGCTGTAGAGACCAGATTTACCTTTCAGTAGTTTATTTAGTTTTATCTTCAACAGTTTATTCAGATTTACTTTACAACAGTTAATCAAATTTGCTTCAGCTTCCATGCTTTATTTGTTATTCACTTATTCAGTATATGTGTATATATATGCCATGACTATATGCAATATATGTTATGTGTGTGGTACTGAGGTGCCCACCACTTAGATGATAAACTCATCCCTTTGTCAATATCATTTTTCAGATACAGTAAAGGACTATAAGAATGTCCTCTTTGTCCAATAGCAGTGAGGATTTAGCGTTACTGGTAAGCTTCACTTCGCAGTGGGGTCTACCAGATTCATTACCAGTTATGCTTTAGATACCTAGGGCAAGATCCCCAATTAAACATTCATGTCTTTAGTCATATTATCATAATAGAATTTTCAGTTTAACATGTAAACTCAGTTATTATTCAATGAAAGCAATTATTTTTGAAATCAGTTATTTATTATGATGTCAGTTGTATTAGAATGCCACGTCAGAGCTTTCGTAGGGTAGTAGCCCTTCGTTCGGTCACGTCTTAAGTTGCGGCATAACACATAGGATGGTTTGAACTTGGTGAAGCTAAAGCCATTTGGCTTGATGTGGTTCAGGAATGTCTTGAGAAGGTTCAGTTGATTAGAGAGCGGTTGCGAGCAACCCAGTCCAAACAAAAGTTATGCACCAACAATTATAGGTGTGACTTCGATTTTGAATCAGGCGACCATGTTTTCCTCCGGGTGTCTCCCATGAAGGGTGTGGTAAGGTTTGGTAAGCAAGGGAAGCTTACCCCTCATTTTATCGACCCTTTTGAGGTCCTAGAAAGAATTGGTGTCGTGACATGCAAGTTGGCCTTACCCCTAAGTCTTTCAGCTATCCATCTAAATTTTTGCGTGTCAATGTTAAGGAAATTCATGCATGATGACTCTCATGTCCTCTCTCCACAAGGAGTACAGGTTAATGAAAGTTTATTGTATGAAGAGGAACCTGTGGCAATTGTCGATTGATAGATGAAGAAGCTTCGCTCGAAGGAGGTGGCCTCTGTGAAAGTGATCTAGCGGAACCACTCTGGGGAGGAAGCAACATGGGAAGCAGAAAAAGCCAAGAAAACTAAGTATCCATATTTATTTGATCCCTAAGGTATGTTCAGTTAAGTTTAGTTAAGCTAATTTACGTTTCGCTTGAATTTGGGGACCAAATTCTTTTAAGGGGGAAGAATGTAATACTTTGAAACTTTGTGTCAGTAGGAATAAGCTTATATTAGTTGCGAAGTAAAACTACGGTTACCACTATTGTAAAAGTTGATCGATATTTATTTGATCCTTACATTTAAAATTATTCAATACTCATTTATATTTATCACTAACTATTATTACTAGTTATTTATCTTACCCGTATCTCATGATACCACAATATGATGCATACACATAGTAGTATTGTCTCATGACAAGTTACCATTTTTTCTATTCTTTTCAGCATGCATCATGAAATTTTTCCACATGAAATGACAAGTTCATATAGTTTTCTATTCTTTTTTACTCATAGACTTTATATAAGTACTCTATGACCTATATGTCTTCTCTTACCTATTTTTATATAAAATAGGAAGACAACGAAGAAGAGGAAGAAGAATTATCATGTTTAATTGTTTTCATGGGAGTAAGCTCTAGGATAGAATTATAAGTCAGCGATAGTCCAAGTTGATTGTGGTATACGTTGTACGATCGCCATGTATATTAGGATTTAGACATATAGATTTAGAGGGGCAAGACCATGAAACTCGGACATATGGCAATGACCATGATGTTCGACAACAACATCATCATTATAGCCAAACCATATTGCTTGGGATTCGTCTATCTAGATACCTCCCAAATGTTATTTGTTTTAATTGTTTTCATGAAAGCTTATTATTAGATTATGCTATTATAATGTTTTTTCTTTGATGATGATGATGATATTATTATTATTATTATTATTATTATTATTATTATTGTATTATTTATGTTCATGTTTTGAAATGTTTGGTGGGTACTGAGAGTGATTGCTCACTCACTGAGACTCTCCCTAGAGTTTTCACTTCTCAACTCCCCTTTCAGTTATTGGTGAAGATGTAAAAGAAGAGTTCCATGGAAGCCATGGTCAGTTGCGCTGACGTCTGGATTCTTAAGTAAGTAGTCACCTTGAGGTGAAACTATCCATAGGTTCATGTTAGAATTATTTTATTTTATATTCGTGTCAATGTCTAGAGTGCTCCAATTGTACACATGCAGGATCTTCGGATCAGTCACTTATTTTATCATGTATATATATGTTCATTGTAAAGAGTTTGTTTAAGTTTATTCAAAAAATAAGTTTTAATTTATTTTTATTTAAAAGTTGAATTAATACCTTATTTGGTCCCTAGACTTTACACATGTGCTCTAGTTGGTCTTTCAACTTAAAAAAGTGACAAGTTAATCCTTAGACTTTGCAAACGTTGGACTTGTTAATTGCTAACCCATGTCTCAAGAAGAAATAGTTAGATTGTTTAGGGACTACTTAGAGTAATACTATGAATATTCAGGGATTACTTAGGGCTGTGAATGCTCATGAAGGATGTTTTGATGAAGACAAGTGAAGCAAGTTTCCAAAAGTCCAAGAAGCTCAAAAAGATCTAGTTTTAGGACCTAGGAAATGTGTTAAAGGTGATGTATATCTAAACTCTCACCATAAGCTCGACTAGATGGCTCTTAGAAAGAAATATTGATTCATGCCTTAAAAAGTATTTCAAACAAAACCAAAGAATCAAGCAAGAGAAGAAAAAGAATGAGTTTGGACAAAATCCTAAGAGACATTCGAATGACTAGCCTAGATCCATTCGAATGTCTGATGAACAAGACATTCGAATGGCCCATGAACAAAGGTTATCCGACTGGCATATTCGAATGTCTAGGGTTTGATACCTTCGGTGATCCCAGTACAGCAAAAGACATTCGAATGGCTGACTTAGATCCATTCGAATGACTCAGGTGCATTTAATGCCCAACGGCTATATTAGGTGAGACATTCGAATGGATCGAGTACTGAGGTCAGAAACGGCTAGTTCTGTTTGCTGACTTAAGATGCATTAAATGCACAACGGCTAGGATTACTTTGGGCTTAATAAACACTCACCAAACTCATCAAGAGAAGGTTGAACATCAATTCCATAACATCTAACATTCTCTACTTCATTAATTACATTCTTTGAGCCATCTATTTGAGAAAAAGAGAGAGTTTCATANTTGCTTGGGATTCGTCTATCTAGATACCTCCCAAATGTTATTTGTTTTAATTGTTTTCATGAAAGCTTATTATTAGATTATGCTATTATAATGTTTTTTCTTTGATGATGATGATGATATTATTATTATTATTATTATTGTTTTATTTATGTTCATGTTTTGAAATGTCTGGTGGGTACTGTGGGTGATTGCTCACTCACTGAGACTCTCCCTAGAGTTTTCACTTCTCAACTCCCCTTTCAGTTATTGGTGAAGATGTAAAAGAAGAGTTTCATGGAAGCCATGGCCAGTTGCGTTGACGTCTGGATTCTTAAGTAAGTAGTCACCTTGAGGTGAAACTATCCATAGGTTCATGTTAGAATTATTTTATTTTATATTCGTGTCAATGTCTAGAGTGCTCCAATTGTACACATGCAGGATCTTCGGATCAGTCACTTATTTTATCATGTATATATATGTTCATTGTAAAGAATTTGTTTAAGTTTATTCAAAAAATATGTTTTAATTTATTTTTATTTAAAAGTTGAATTAATACCTTATTTGGTCCCTAGACTTTACACATGTGCTCTAGTTGGTCTTTCAACTTAAAAAAGTGACAAGTTAATCCTTAGACTTTGCAAACGTTGGACTCGTTAATTGCTAACCCATGTCTCAAGAAGAAATAGTTAGATTGTTCAGGGACTACTTAGAGTAATACTATGAATATTCAGGGATTACTTAGGGCAACGAGTCCAAGGTTTGCAAAATCTAGGGATTACCTATCACTTTTTAAGTTGAGGGACGAACTAGGGTAAAGATGTAAAGTCTAGGGATCAAATAGGTTATAAACTCTTAAAATTTTAAAATGCATGTTTTTATGAAAAAATGTTCCCAGAGGCTTTCATAAGGGAACTAGTCTCTTGCGTGCTACTAACGATTTTTGGATCGTTACAATGACTCACTTTGAAGATGACTTGTCAGAAATGGTAGACACGTGAGACACGAAATCTTGGGCTACAGAGCATGGAGGTTTGAGTCATCTTCAAGGCATAGGTAGAGATCTCTTATTGAATTGTAATAAGCTTGACAACGAATGATGAAATCTTGGCGATCTTCTCTATTTGATGAAAGAGGAGTTTGTTTTGAAAATGTTTGCCCTACGCCCACCCTAGTATATGCTTCAACAAGAATCACACATAGATTGATACAATAGAAACCTCTTGTAAAATGCCTACCCATTTAACTCAGTAGAGTAGATAAAGCACATTACTGTTTTAGGGATTATCAACTTACCCATTCAATGACTTTTACCTCATGTTCCCCAAATAGGCATTGTATTATTGGGTCAAGCGAATTGCATAATAGATACGGACTTTCCTTCCCCTTTTAGGGCCTATGCGAAAAGAAAAAGAATCCAATACTTCTTGGTTGTAAATATCTAAATATGACAAATTGCCCCATTAATATCTTTGCTTTTAAAAAAAAATCCAATTAGAATTAAGGTCAATCAACTACAATGTGTATTATCGACATAGAGGATCTTTCAACTGAGAAGATCTATAAACCTGAGAGAAAGAGAAATAAAGGTCTTTCTATTTGATTTAGTTATTCGGTTAAGCTAATAATTTATTATTAGAAGAGATAACAACCATCAATTCATCATAGAAAAGTCCTATTTCTCAACAATATCTTTATCATTTAATAAAATAGTGTTTCATTTGAGAGGAACAAATTTGATAAATAATTTTGAATAGAGCATTAGAATGGAAAAAATCATTAGATAATGATCTGTTGTTTCTAAGCCATCTTTAAAAATGAATCAACAATTCAAAAAGCTTTTCTTGCGATTTTTTTGTTTTGTTTTTTTATCCCATAAACTTGGACTCCAACCAATGAAAAATTTAGTGCTCAACTACTGTCTACCATTTGTAACTTTTGAAAGGGAATAAATTCCAAAGCAGCTATGTCCAAAAGAGTATATCATCTTTCTTGAGTGACATATCATATGGCTCAAACTTTTTTTTTCCCTTTAATCCTTTACAATTTCTAACATGTAGATTTTGACCTATGACTTAAATTCATATAAAGGGCCACAACAACGCTTTAACATGTAATAATTGAGCTCCCAAAGCGTAGGTGCCACTGGAAATTGGTTTGTTGTGCCCATACTTTGGCCAACAAGCTGCGGCAGATAATAAGTATATCCTTTTGTGGGGGTGTGGTTGTCAAAGCCATTTTACACATGGAAAGTTCGATGTGAATAAAGCTACTCCACAACCCTCAATCGATTTTCTGCTCATGTATGTAATGCGACTTGAGTTCGATTTCTAATTTTCGTTTTATTTTTTAATTTTTAC
>QANU01066754.1:62423-119317 GCA_003254905.1 Nissolia schottii | reverse complement strand
GAGAGAGAGAGAGAGAGAGAGAGAGAGAGAGAGAGAGAGAGAACACATGCCGTGGATGACGCCGTCGGGGCGGAGGATGTCGTCGAGGCGGATGACGGCAGGTGGAGTCGACAGGGGTACAAGTACTTCGTGAGGAGCTGTCGCGTGGTTGCACGCGCTCGGGCGCCGTGAGGGAGGTGCACGTGGTGTCGGGGCTGCCGGCGGTGTTGAGCACGGAGAGGCTGCTGGAGGATGGCAATTAGGGAGAGGGAGGAGGGGATGGAGCCGATGAGGTAATTCTTGGAGAGCTTGAGCTAACGGAGAGGGACGGGGGATGACACCAGAGAGGGGGTTGATTTATAATTTATGAAAGTTGTAGGGTCAAAGGAAGAGAGGGGGTTGATTTGTAATTTATAAAAGTTGTTTTCTTTTTTGGAAATATTGGAATACCATTAAATGGGGTACCCTATTACCATTCTGGCCATTACCTCCCTCCCAGCACATAATGCGTGAGTGATTCCTATATGCGTGAAAAACCACTTTGTGAGACAACCTTAATAGTAAAACGGGAACCAGAAAATCCTCCTAACTCGGAAGCGAGTCCTCCTTTGTGCTGCAAGTTGTTGTTCTTATTTCTCGCTATTAACACATTATTTATTACTAGCGCCCCCCCACCCACACTCCGTTTGTTTTACATTCTTCGGTGAACGATCGAAGAATAATACACATTGAAATCGAGATGAGCACCGTTCCAAAGGAGACGATCGAAGTCATCGCTCAGAGCATTGGCATCACCAATTTGTCCCCCGATGTTGCCCTCGCTCTCGCTCCAGATCTCGAGTATCGGATTCGCGAAATCATGCAGGTGAAGCCCACCAACCTATCGGAACCGTTTGAATCTAATCTTTGTATGCAATTCTTATGGCGTGCCCTCTTTTTGTGTGTGTTTTATTTGAGATTTGCAGTAACCTGGTTTATCTTTGGTGCACGCCCCTTTTGAAAAAATGCGTGCTTTCGTTCCCTAATTCGGTTTAGCGATGAGATGCTAACGCCCGCTTTGCATTTTACGAGAGGTTCCCCATGTTTCTCGTAAGCTTGGTTGTTTTGGGTGGTTCAATACTCAATACTTGTTTCTCTTTGTCACGGAATTGGGTTCGACTAGCTTTATCCCCTAGTAGGCTATGGTGCCAACCTAACTCAGTCTTTGGATACTAGTGGTTAAAGAAATTCTGTAGCAGTTTTTGGGATTTGATAATTTGATTTTGTTCTCAGTTTTATTCAATTTTCTAATTTTTATAGGGAAAACGACCTTGTTTATTTTGAATTGTACAGGAGTCCATAAAATGCATGCGCCACTCAAAGAGAACTTTTCTTACAGCAGATGATGTAGATAGTGCACTTGCATTGAGAAATTTAGAGGTGACTTGCTGTACTTTTGCTGTGCTTATTTTGCTCTTCAAATTCAGTGACATTTTATCTTCTTCAAAACTTTTGTCGGATTTGATGAAATGATTTTTCTATCATACACCTTTGTACTCCGTAAGCTTCTTTTTTTTTTTTTTTTTTTTTTTTTTTTTTTTTTTTTTTTAATATTCAAGTTGGAACACGTTAGGCTTTGGCAGTGCACCTATGGAGAGATGCTTATTTGAAATTGAGCATGTCTATTGCAGTATAGGCATGTTATGTGAAAGTGGCTGGTTGTAGCATGGCAAGCTCATATTTAGATATTGCTTGAAGCTTTTAAGTTGGCAAACACTACAGCTCTTGCACTGTGTTTAAGTGAACATTAAAAAAGTTTGGTGCCAATTCAGTCTGTGTCCAGCTTATTGAAAACTTTATCCTTTATTGTACTGATTTTTTTTTTTTTTTTTCATTTTGCTTATTATGCTTGTATTTATGTATCAGCCAATATATGGTTTCACCGCTAGTGATCCTCTGCGGTTCAAAAGAGCTGCTGGACACAAGGATTTGTTCTACATTGATGACAAAGATGTGGAATTTAAAGATGTAAGAAATTACTAGGTACAAAGATTGCGATTCTAAAAGAAGTAGTTGAATTGTTTCCTCATATGCTATTCTGACATTTTTCCTGATCTGAGTAGCTGATTGAAGCACCTTTACCGAAAGCACCCCTTGATACATCAATTACCAGTCATTGGCTGGCTATTGAAGGTGTACAACCTGCAATTCCTGAAAATGCTCCAGCTGAAGGTATTTTTCTAGATTTAGGTGCAATTATACTGAGCTCACGTTCTTAGTATAATAGGTTTCTATTGGCTTCATAGTGCATCTTTCAAATGATATTAACATCAAGTTGCTTCTATTAAGCCTGCCTGCTAGATTATTGAAGATTATACAAATGGTCTGTCCACATTTTTTACTCTGTTACATGTAAATGGTTTGTCTACAGATATGGTTTAGAATAGGACATTATGGCATCTTTGATTCATGTAGCTGACCCTATTTATTGGGAAAATGCTTGATTGATGTTATTTCTTTCCAGTTACTCTAAAGTTTATGGTAAAAAAAGTTTGATTTTCCCTACATTGACATTTTTTACTTGTACTATGTTACTTTATTTGCAGCTCCTGCTGACACAAGAAAATCTGAATATAAGGAAGATGGGCTTCCTGTTGACATTAAATTACCTGTTAAACATGTAATAACAAAGGAGCTTCAGGTACGTACTATTTTGTGACATGTACATTGTACCTCAAGTTTTATTTTTTATCATCTGTATTAATCTTGTTTTCTTCTTCTACAGCTTTACTTTGACAAAATAACTGAGCTGATTTTATATAAGCCTGCCTCTATTCCCTTTAGAAGAGCATTAGTTAGCTTGGCAACAGATTCTGGACTCCATCCTTTGGTTCCGTATTTCTCACGCTTTGTAGCTGATGAGGTACTACTAACAAGTTTATATCAATGACATTGTTTTTGCTTAACCTTCCTAGTATATTGCAACAGAGGCTTTACATGCTCCTTTTTAAATTGTTTTTCCCCATATCATATCAGGTGGCACAAAATTTGCATAATTTAACGCTTTTATTTGCCTTGATGCGTCTTGTGCGGAGCCTTCTGCAAAATCCTCACATACACGTAGAACTTTATGTAAGTATGATGTTTTTTAAAAATGAACTTAGATTTACATCTACAATTTATGAACTTTAGATGATTGCTGTCATCCTTATTATGACAAACTTGTGATATTGTGAAGCTTTTCAGTCCTTTGTGATTTTATAAATAAACATAATAACTTAATCTCACATTTTTGGATATCTCTGGGTCACTGAAGCAATGACTGAAGTGCAGTTATACCTTGCTGAAGCTTGAGCTGTAACTATTGTTATATGTCATCTTAGTTATTGTTTCTGCCTAATTTTTTTTTTCTGTTTAACTCTGCCAGTTACATCAATTGATGCCACCTATCATTACCTGCATTGTTGCCAAAAAGATTGGAAACAGGCTATCTGATAATCATTGGGAGCTTAGAAACTTTAGTGCTAAACTCGTTGCTTCAATATGCAAAAGGTGTGCACCTTCTTTCTATCAAAGGATCAGGGTATAAATTATTGTGTCAGTGCTCTAAATTAATCTCTCTTAACACATCTCTCTCAAAACACATCTCGGAAAATTATTCTGCTTCCCCTTACATCCTTCTTCCCGCTCAAGACAAAACCTGCTGCTGGGGGTAGAAATAGGCCGAGCCAAGCTAGGCTTTTGCTGGCTGGCTTTGAAATTATTCGGCCTGAGCTTGGGCGTGAGTCTGTTACCTGTTATAGGCTTTTTTTTAAGGCTGGGCCTGACCTGAAAGCCTATTTGAAAGTCTACTTGAAACAGGGAAAAAAAATGAAAAGTTAAGATATTATTTGTTAATGAAGTTTTACATACTGTGTATCTAATTAAGTCATTAACAGGAAATACAAAAAGAACATTTTTTTAGCCATTTAAATTTAATACACCAAGATAAGCATGAAAAAAGATAAATCATACAAGTCACTAAGAAAAAATATTACTCCACAAAGATTGAAGTGATATGACAAGAGAAAGAAAATTAATAATTAATATAACTAAATGTTGTGATGACAACTTGAACACAGGGAGATTGCACGAGAAAAGACGTGGACGGTGGTGACACCAACATATGAAGAGGTATTTGAGAGAGTGAGAAAGATGAGAAGTGGGAGAGATTTTGAATTTGATTAGGTTAAACTGTAGGAATAAGATAAGATTTGATTTTTTTTTTTGAGTTAACGTTTTCAATGTTTGATTTTCCTTTTTTGTTATGTATATAGGCCGGCCTGCCTGTTAGGCCTAATAGGCTATTTTTTATAGTCTATCACTTGACCTATTTAGCTGAAAAGGGTTTTTTTAGAAGCCTTAGCTTGACTTGTTTAGTAAATAGGCCAAGCCTTAAATGAGAAAAGCCAAAGGCCCTTGACGAGCATCTTGACCTATTTCCACCCCTACCCTCCACTGCATAACACATTGTGGTTTTCTTCTTTCTTATTCCCATTCTCCCCTGTTTTTTCTGCTCATTCTTCCCCTTCGTATTTCTCACAAAAGAAAATCTTCCTAATGGCTGAGAAGCTGCACAAGTTGATTGACCATGGCAAATCCTTTCTGATCTTATTAAAAGACAATATGTTAGAGAAGTAAATCAGAATCCTATGTGATTGGTACTTAAGAAGAAGAACTCTGCTTGGAGTCTATGTAGCCTCCCAAAACTAGAAAAGACTGAACAGCAGGTAAATCCTAAAAAAAAAAAAAACTCAAGCAAAAAAATTGTGATAAAACCCAACTCAGAATGCAATCTAAAGTTTTAATTCAAAACAAAGATGAGAACAATAATAGATCCAAGGCCTAGCAAGATACAACAAATCCAAATGACAAAACATTAAAACAACATAACACCATGGTTGCTTGGCTCTTTAACACATCCCTGCCACCTCTGCAATGGGGGCTGAGCTCTTGGGGGTTGAAATCAGCAAGAGAGGAACGTCGGTGTAAACCCATGGATGAGCGGTAGCGATGTCGTGGATCCGGAACGGTGGCAACGGATGACGCAGTGGATCTGGAAGAGCAATGACACGGAAGATCTGGAGGAGTGGTGTCACAAGAAATCTGGAAGAGTGACAGCGTGATGGATCTCGAACACCAGCAACACGACAGATCATGAACAGCGGCAGCACCACATATTTGGAACAATGAAGGTTGGCATGTCAGATCGGTCTTGAGCAATGACGACGCGATGGGTCTTGGGGGAGAGGCATTGGAGTCATGCTTCTTTGGGAACAGAAGGCTAGATGTGAAGCTGAAAGGAGGAGGGGGAGGCTGCAGGTGGTGGTTGGCAGGTGATGGTGGGGGTGGTGGAGAATGGTTGTGACCACTGGCTTGGCTCCAAGAATGAACCTCAGATGCAAGTCTCACATACCCGTAGCCAAGATCAAACCTCAACCTTCTAATAAATTTAAAGACAAACAAATGGTTTTGATGAGTTGTGACCACCGTATACCCCTTCTTCAGTACAAGGTGCATCATGCATCAAATTTGTCTCGGTGCAGTAAAGCATTTGCCTACATTGTTTATATTTTGTGATTGCTTACGTTCCTTATTTTTGGAATTTTACAGATTTGGCCATATTTACCACAACCTTCAGCCACGGGTGACAAAGACATTTCTTCATGCTTTCCTGGACCCAGCAAAAGCTCTGCCTCAACACTATGGTGCAATTAAAGGGATAGCAGCTCTTGGATCTAGACTGGTATCTTCTAACCTCTGTTTTCAATACAAGCATGGCTCGTTTTTACTACCTGTGAAGTTCTTGTAGACAGCAAAATAATGTTGCACTTTTTTTTTTTTCCCCTATTTTTTTTTTTTTTTGGATATGGTGTTACTTTCAAATATTTGCACCTGTTGGTAATGTGTATTTCTCATTGGAACCTTAACTCTATTTCTTTCTCTGGTGCTGCTTGGGTAATTTTTTCGCTGTGTGATTTAGAACCTTTAGTTGTATTCATGTCAACCAATGCATAATGCTCCGTCACTATGAGTAGGTTCGCTCGCTTATACTTCCAAATCTTGAGCCATATTTGCATCTTCTTGAGCCAGAAATGCAACTTGAGAAGCAAAAAAATGAAACAAAGAGGAATGAAGCATGGCAAGTTTATGGGGCCTTGATGGTGAGTTGGAATGTTTTAGTTACATAGAATACCTAGTTTCTGTTATGGACAAATCTATTTGTTTTTCCTGAAGTCCTGAACATCCTTTTAGCTAATTACTGAAGTCAAAAACCTTACAGTGTGCTGTAGGCCAATGTATGCATGAAAGGGTCAAAATATTCAGCAGTTTACTCTCTCCTCCTACTCGTGCTACTTCAAGAGGCAGTGGAAAAGCCATGATCGCAATGTCAAGTATGACTTCATTTTGCTGCATTGAGAATTATAATTGTGTTTGAAACAATACATGTTTTCTCTTGAATGGATGGATTTGATTTAATTTGTGGGTGTGCTTTAGGATGCTCGTTGTATGCTTTGGCTTCTATTTCTCTTTTAACGTTTAATCCTAACTGGATAGCGGCGCTATAGCGCACTATTGACTACTCTGCTAGAAAGACAATCTAAAGGGGGGGAAAAGATTGGCTGATAATGGAAAACATTTTCTTTTTTTATAGAAGATGATTGATAAAACTATATTACCAGTCAAAAAATGTGGGCCTTAAAGAAATTAATATCTAACACCCAATGATTCTAGATAAATTTTCAACAAATTAAATGTTTTCAAAGAAGACTGATTATATGAACTAATATATTTTTGTGATGTGGTTCATAGAATAACCCTTTGGGTTGTGTTTTGTGAGTTATGAGGGAAGGGAAAGGGAAGGAGTGAAGGGGAAGTAAAGGAAAGGGAAGGGGCCTTCCCCTAGTTTGAGTGTGCAGTTTTTGCCATAATTTGGTGTATTTGGCTGGAGTGTAACTCTCATATCTTCAATAGCAGGCTCTTGGACAACAGGTGTGTGGTATAGGACTAGGAGGTTGGCTTTTACTTAATGTAAAGTACTTGATCTTTTTATAGTTTTTTTTTTCCCCCTCAGATATGTGGGAAGCCTTGCTCTTCTGACATCCCCTTCTAGTAGTTGCTGTTTTTAGTAATGAGGATTTCTTGTCCACCTTTATCCTTGCATTATTCTTCTCGGGAATGGATCTTCTCAGTTAGATTTCTTGTCATGCATTGTTAGGTGTGAGCTTTCACCAGTATTTTCTTTGTTGCTTATGTCATGCATGGGGCCCATCTCATCAATTAATGGGAGCACATGACGAGAAATCCAATTGAGAGGATCTATTTCCATTCTTCTCCTATTGTTAATGAAATTATTCTATTATCAAAAAATAATAAAATAAAATCCTATATTGGGGTAACTTGAAAATGGGGGAGTAGGGAGGGTTTTGGGGGGTTTCAAAAACCCTCTCTTTCCTTCCTTCCCCTCCTAATTCTAACTCTCAAACAAAGCCTTAATGTTTCTTTTGGGATAAAGGTTTTAGGGGGTAAAAAAAGGATTCAATGTTCTTTTGCCTCACGGCTTGGTTGATTTTTACTCATTACAGTGTTAATTTTCACTAAACAATTTAGAATAAAGAGCATGGATAAATGCTGTAGAAAAGTCAAAATGATTTATAATGGAAAACTCTTGAAAAAAATCAAATACATAACCCTAGATGAAAAACCTTGATATTTTAAGATATAATATTCATTGCTATTGGTGGACTTTCATTGATAGATCATCTGCAAGTATAACAAGCATTCTTGGAGGCTTTTTGCATGTGTAACCTTTAATTTTACTTTCTGATGGTCATGCTCTCTTTCTTTACTTTTTAACTAATGAAGGCAAACGTAAAGCCAACACAGACAATCTAATGCAGCAGCAACCTCCACTGAAGAAAATTGCTACCGATGGCCCTGCAGGCGTGGTGCCGATGAACTCCATGGCCGTTGACATGCAAGGGCCGACAGGTGGATTTTCCGCCATGATGGGGGTTCCTAATGTTGGCATGTCATCGATGGCTCGCCAATTATCGAACGACAATGCGCCGGGTAGGGAGGTTGGCGGCCAACAGTTGAAGGTATCTGCCATTCTTGCTCAAGCTTGGAAGGATGACATGGATGCAGGACATTTGCTGTCAGCCGTGTTTGAATTATTCGGTGAAAGCCTGTTAACCTTTATTCCGAAACCGGAAGCATGTATATTTTTGTAACTCGTTAACAGCACTGGTATCAGTCTTGCGCATGAAAGAGCATGTGACTTGGTGACGTGTCTTATGTGACTTAGTGCTGAAGAATTTGTCGTAGTGTAGAATAGAAACCTGTATTTAATTTTGCAAGTTTTTGAATTCAAGGATAAACAATGTAAACTTCTGAAAAGCTGTCTTAAGTGATTTATTTAGCATATATAGATACTATTATCCTGCGACTAAAACATTACAAAAAAGATCCTCTTGATATTCATACAAACGGTGGTATGTATTTTTTCAGTTCTCTGAACTGAAATCTTCTTTCGGAAGTGTAAAATATATACAATGAAGCACCGTTTATGGAAATAAACTAAGCAATTTATAATCTTAGAATGTTCTATTGATTGTTTCCTCTATAGGTGTGGTTTAGCCGTCGTATTTTGCAAACTGTGCCCTTCTATATGTTGAAGATGTCTTAATGGCACTATAAAGGCTGAATTTGAAGTTTGAATTGTATGTGGTTTGATCTGACATTCTTTATAGCGTGGTTGAAGTCCAATCTAACCCAATAAAAAACCCTCAACTAATACAACCCAACCCGAAAATCGATTAAAATCACAGTTGGGATTGGTTTGATATATTTTTAGGTTTAGTTTTCTTATAATATGGTTTGATTTTTGGTTCCAATTTTAAGAGTGATCCAATTCAAATTGAACCGTATCTTACATATAAATACAAAGCCCATAAATATACATACGCAAAAATTACAGAATCATATTTTCGCACCCAGTCCAAACACACCATGGCTATAGCACCCGTAATAACAAATTAACAATAGGGCGTGTTTGGAAACTGTATGGGAATTTTTTGGAATCATACAATGTTGAAATTTTGAAAAAATATATTTTCTGAAAAATATTTTTTGAAATTTTTTATTTTGAAAAGGAAATCCTTTTTGATTTAAGAAGTAAAATAGTGTTTTATAATAGCATTTAATAGGGTTCAATTTGATGAAGATGATAGAGTTTGTAGATTTAGAAGTTGAAGAGGGATAAAATAATTTTTTACATTAAAATGAAATCAAGTACAAGCAAACCCTTACAAAATTGATATGATTTCTAATGTAAGAAAATTGAATTCCCAAGAATTTAGGAAATCTAATCAATTCTTTTTTGTTAAAATGCCAAACACAATCTTTGGTGAGATTTAAGCTGCAAATCAAATCACCTCCCATATTATATAATTCCAAACACTCCCGTAGATATGTTCAAATCTATTATAGGCCCATAATTTTGGCCCAAGGCCCTGAGTCCACAAGGGGAAGGAGTTGGGCTGACCTCCCAAGGGCCCAACTCGAGAACAACCAGGTAAGTCATAACCTAACTTCAAGTCGGCTCCATGGGCTCCATGGCGGATGTCTAACTCACCATGCCCCCCGCAAGTTCGTTGCACCGAGCATGCCCAAGAATAGTACCTTCATAGCATCCATTCTGAGGTAAGGGGGTTTTTATGCTTGATATAAGGAACTAAGGCTACAAGTCAATCTTATCTTATCTCAAAAAGGTTCCACTATAAAAGCACATTGACTTAAGGTCACTAGGTATCAATTATTCCAACCTAAGAATACCCACCAAATCCTTGTGCTTACTTAAGCATCAAAGTGCATTTGTAGGTATACCCCGCCGCCTCTCTCTCGTGTAACATCCCGCTTTTTTCTTAAGAAGAATTTCGCGTAGTAAATATATACGAGTCAATTATTTAGACTGGAAAATTTAATCAAATATTTTATTTTCTAAAAATACCAGTCAAAATAATGGTTTCGCAATCTCGCGGAATTTCGCAAGATCCAGATCAATTTTCGGTCGTCGCCAGAATTTTAATACGTATCGAAGGTACCCGTAAAACACACTTTTACGAAAGTAAATTTACGAGCACCTTTGATTAATTTTAATTCCTTATTAGGAGTGTTTGTACAATGTGTCTTTATGTTTAGATAATTTTTACGATATCCGTTAAATTTCTGCGCACATATGACTATACGCATACACGGACAGTTAACGACCAAACACGATCAAACACGTACAATTTTGAGCTGAAAATCAGCTCACCAACCGGCTGCGCACACACTACCACACGATTTCTTCTCCCCACCAACAACCCCTCTTACACCACCATACTTCACCATGCCTTCAACCATACTTTCCACTATTCACCACCTTACCTCCATCATGTCACTCATTTCAATTTTAATCAAATTTCTCTCAAAATTTCCCCCACAAAATTGAAGCCATTCAACAGCCCACTCTCTACTTCATCTTCTTTTCCAACTTGTTTTCTTCATTACTCATCTCCAAGACCAAGAGCCACAAGCCATTCTGCATCTATCATCCTCTCCATTTTCTATCTTGTTTCCTTTGTTCCCCAAGAGAGAACCGGACACCCCAAGGCCAACACACCACCATCTTTGTCTCTTTATTTTCTCCCATTAGCAACCAAGAAAAACTCACCTCTTTCCCCTTACAAGAACCAAACAAGCACTAGTCTTCATTCTCAAGTTCCATCTTGAAGGAAGGTGACCACAAGCTAGGAATCTCAAGGCCTCTTTGGGACTCCACCTCAAACTCTCCTCACCAACACCAACCTTCTTTAAAAAGTGGGTAAACCTTGGCAAAATCACCACCTTGGTGATTTATGTGTGTTGAAAAATATAGTGTGTTATGTATTGTATGTACGTTGATGATGTATATGTTGTGTTTTTGTGTTTTTGGAAGCCTATAATATTTAATGTGCATTGTTGGAATGTGTGTTGGAAACCCTAAAAGGAGTCCATGAGAAAAAGTTAGAGAAAATGAGGAAAAAATGCAAGGAAGCAAATCTGTCTCACAGTTTTACGTTAGGCCGCTAAGCGATCTTGGAGGGGCGCTGAGCGACCTGAGTGGTTCCAGAGTTCGCTGAACGACCCTGGACAGGGCGCTGAGCGACCTGAAGAACCCTAGGTCGCAGAGCGATCACTGACAAGGTAGCTGAGCGACCTAAGAAGTCCTCAAGGGTCCACATATTCCAACAAGCACTATCCTACTTTAATTTTGCATATGATGCTATAGATGGTTATATATTAGGTACTATAATTATGTTATTATGCACCATGAGGGTATGGTTGTCACTACGGCTTTAGGAAAACCGTAGATCACTAGAAATTAATCACCTAACTTTGTAAAGATCATAAAGGAACCTTAGGGAAAATTTAATATCTTAAGAAGGTTCCAGCCATCATGGGTTCGGTATGCCTTGAAGATAAGTACATAGTTATGTAATAGGGAAATCCTACTCTCTTGGCACGTCAAAGGACAAGCTCCTCGCCAGTCCAGCAAGATGGATTGGTTTATGATCCAAACGCAAGCTTAGACCTGGTCTAATGTTAAAGTCAGAGTGAAAAGATAAGTATACGTCCCAGAGTTTTGAGGTCAAGAGCAAGTACAAGTCGCCCAGAGTGCGTGAAAGTTAAGAAAGTTAAGGAAAATGTTAAGAAAGTGCGAGTCTGTAACACCCTAGCTAGCTGCTTACGTTTAAGTCGCAAACAATGCTCAATAGGTTGTTATGTACTTTGGTTGGGATACTTTTAGCCCTATACTATTGGTGAAATACTTGTTATGTAGAAAATATGGACTGGTTCAAAACTTTTTCCTTTCAAGGGTTAAGGCATAAAATATGACCCGCGCTTTTAGATAGAACTTATACTACATGCGATAAAACTTTAGACATAACGATTATTAAATAAACATAAAAACAGTCAAACAAACACAAACACATGGTCCTTCACATACAACAACAATAATTGATATATCATGTTATTTTAATATATGTACAATACAACACTGTTTACAAGTAACTGAAGAATCTACTAATAGGAACTGATGGAATCTAATCCATTAAGTCCGTACAAAGCCTCACATCATAGTAGGCAGTATGTTATCTCCTGGGGTACTGAGTCGTCCTCCCGCTGTTCAGCGGCACAGTCCTCATACGTTCCTGGAGTCATAAACGAATCAGGGTGAGAACGTCACGTTCTCAATGGGAAACCTTTAGCGTCAGGGATTTCTTATTACTTCAGTTATGATCCAGGCCGCTCAGGGGATTTCTATGTGTCATAGTATATACTAAAATCCCTACTTATTATTATCCATGCTAGTCCTGAGCACCTTTACCTAATTACTAGGCGACCACAAATTCTCTAATCTTCGCGTTATCTATCAAAGGGGATGTATGGTGCTTATTAATCCTTATTCGCTTAAGTGAAATGACATCGAGTCACATACTCTTATAGAGGTCATCTTGTGAAACCTTTGTCACTTGACGTTGCGTTATCACATCATCATATACATCATATATAATATGCATGATGGGATCTGGGTAGCTCTCTTATGCGCACTGCCAGGTACTTTTCATCGGGGCAACATCCTTCTTTTCTACTTCTATGTCCATCATTCTCCTTTGTAGACCGTGGGATCGTCATCCCCTGGTGGTGTACAACCGACTTCTGTTTCTGTATTGATGACGACCAGGCAGCGCTCTTACCTGAGTGGTAGCTAACCACGGATGCACGATGGCATACTTCATCGATCATCAATAGGGAATGACCATCCTACTATAGGATGGTAGGGACCACCCTAACAACGTCCCTAGGAGTGGACTTGTACTTTGTTAACTTTTCTTTGGGCACTTTATGCACTTTTGGCGTCTCAGACTTGCTCATGACGTTACTTCCTTGAACATTCATCTTTTCTTCCTTTTTTTTTTTTTAACTTCAACATAAAGTCAGGTCTTAAACCTGTGTTCACATCATTGACCAATCCATCTTGCTGGACTGGTGAGAGACTTGTCCTGTAGACGTGCCAAGAGAGGGATTTCCTTATTCGTATAACTAAGTTCATCATTAAAGTATTCCGAGCTCATTGTGGTCGGTACCTTCTTATAGTCGTTACGTATTCCCTATGTTCAATTAGGCACTATCCGATTTAAATGATCATTTATCTAGTTATTTAAGGTTGTCCTAACATTCTAACGACAACCCATTTCCTCATGATGTATCATAAAATTAATATCTTACACAATACAGGATACACACCTCCATGAATAAGAAAATTGAAAATAGAGAGCTTAAAAACCTAGGTCATTCGAATGATTTATCATAATTCATTCAAATGACTAGTGTCATTCGAATGACCAAGGTTATTCAATCGAATGACAAGGAAATTTGGCTCTCGGGTTGGTGAAATCGGTGATTCATTCGAAAGACCATGGCTAGTCATTCAAATGACTTGAACATTTTTGCTCCAGCTTTAGTAAAATTAGTGGCTCATTCGAATGACCATACCTAGTCATTGGAATGACCACAGACCTGTTTAAGGAAATCAAGAGCATATTGTTTTATCACATTCCTTTTTTTCTCCAATTGGTTTTTCTTATGCAAGCTTTATCATCATTCATGGACCACAAATAGGCGGCACTAAGAAGAAGCAGAAGCAATGGCCACAGATCAAATAAACCCCCCTTAGTGACTTGTTGGTCTCTGCAAACATCAATCATGGACCAAATCTTGTTGGCCACAAATTAGTGGAGCTTTAGGGTTTGTGAACGCCGTCATCGAGATCAGTGGTGGCGTCATCTCTAGCTATTGTCATTATCTTCCCTCATCGAGTCTTTGGGATTGTGGGTGGTGGGATTGGGATCTGAGATGTGGGATCAAAGGGGGAAGGGTTGACCATTAATGGTGGTGGGGTCGTTGTAGGTGGTGGCGGAGGTGCTGCAGAAGGGAAAAGAAGAAGATGTAGATGCAAAGGTGACGATGGTTGCAACGATGACGACAACAGTAGAGGAAGGGGGAGAAGAAGAGAGAGAAGGGATTTGAGGTTTGACAATGGCAAAGTTGTTAATATGTAAATATGGCAAGGGCTAAATTGGAATAGAAAAAATTATTTAAAATCTGTCCCCGTCTCCTGTCTTCGTGTTCCAGCAAAACGGAAGTACATAAAATACACAAATTTTCTGTCTACGAACACAAATTTTTGTGTCTGTACAAACATAATTTTTGTCCATGTGTCTCTGTATTCCCGTATTGTCTCAGTAAATAAATGTTGCCTTAATATTGAAGGGTAATATAGTACCCCTTCTATTTTTTTTTTACTTGTCCACCTTTTTATTTTGGTATTCTCACAAATACTTATTCATTTTCTAAATTTATACATCATTACTTATTCTTTTCCACCATACCCCTATTAAATAAACATCATCCCTCATATTTATACAATACTAATAACTCCTACCCTCATTACCTATATATTAAATAAAGGCAATTGTGTAATGTACTATCAATTTTCCCTTACTTTCATATTTTTTGGATTTAGATCCTCTAAAGTGATATCACTCACTTTAAAGGGTAAAGTGAAAGATCTCATTTTAAAGGATCATTGTCCATATTTTTTAATCATTTTCTCAATACCCACAACAACTAAAAGTGGACCAATAAAAAAAAAAGGAGTATAAGCATTTTTCAAAAGCAAATATGTGATATTAGTTTTTCTCTATCCATTTTCAAGCAAAGTAGTTCAACAATAATAACTAGAACCTGTTAAGAAATTTAAACTGAAAGGTTCATTGAAAATATAAATATTTATCAATGCATATAATACATCAAAAAACCACATACTTTTACTACTTAACAAATGTCATTACAACACTTACAGAGCAAAACTAAAATAAAAATATCTACATGAAAATTCAGTGAAGAATGGGATTTCCCAAAATAATAGCCCTCAAATTTCAAGATTGAGAAATTAAACACATCGCACCTATCTAGGCGATCAATAACTATTGCGTGACAATAGTTGACGCGTCCACTTTTTTTAGCATTCATATTTATATGCATGCTTATAGTAACCAGGAATCTCTAAACAAAATGCCTTCAGTTCTCATTACCTATAATCATGGAAAAAATAAAATAACACAACAAATTACAAGTTCATTCAAATCAACCATCTGTATCATCCATCACAAACCAAGAGTAGAAAGGTCAATATAGTAAGGGTAATTGAACATATTCTGAAATTCAAGCAAAGCAAGGTACAATATTTAAGCAAGCATACAGGAGCTCGTTACATAAAAATTAAGACTCATCACTGATTTTTGCCACTACACATCATCCGCATGGTGGCGTCGCCTCTTTTCTGATTTCTTGAAATCCCTACCCTTCCTTGAATCATTATAGCCACTTGAATCAGTGTCAGATGATGAGGCCCTTTTGCCCTTCCTCTTATAATGTATAGCAGAATCATCAGATGTTTCAGAATCAGAATCTGATCGACGGCTTCTCCTTCGCCTCTTCTCCTTTCTACTCTTTCTTCGGCTGTGCCTATACTCGTCATCCTCATCTGAAGACTTGTCCCTCTTCCTTCTGTGCTCCCTTCTTCTCTTTCTCCTCCTCCTCCCTTCACCTGAATCATCTGAATCACTAATTTCCCTCTTCCCACTTCTTTTCTTTGACCTACCTCTCTTATTCCTCTTCTTGGCAGAAACCTGGTCTGATCCATCATCATCCAAATTCCCCTTCTTCCTAGAAGAACCTCCCTTCCCATTAGTTTTCTTCCCAGATCTTTCAGCAATGATTCTCTCAATCTCTGAATCAGCCTCAGAATCTGAACTCTCGCTATCCTCCTCCTCTTCGGAGCTCTCAACAGTGTTTCTCTTCTCAGCCTTCCCTTTCAACTTTTTATCCAATCCAATAAACCCCGTAGGCTGCAAAGCGTCAGCATCTTTATTCTCATTATCATCCTTAACTTTCACATAGTTCTTACACTGAAACTTGAGATGCCCAACACGGCCACACTTCTTGCAGGAACCACGAGATACATCCACATCCGCATTAGTTATCTTTGCAAGTTGAAGAAGTCCCTGGAAGCTGGCATATGCATTCTCTGCATCAGGTTCGGCATTTGGCAGATTTTGTGAAGAATCCTTCTTGTCATCCTTGTTCGGTGCATAAGGGTCATAGCCAATGGCACTCTGCCATATGCCATGGGTTTGAAGGGCTGCACTACTGTGCACCCTATTATTTGCGGGCATGCGAACCCTACCTGCTGTAGCCGGCATTTTGATAGATTGATGTCAATCCCTAACCTGTAAAAAGAAAGTGAAAAACTTAAAACTATCAGAAACAATAACAATCGAGATAAAAACAAGAAAGCTTCTGTCACATCATAAGAAAACAATGTTACCGGTGGAATAGGAGCCAAGTTCTCTCATCAAAGAAGAGGCATGTTTGACTTTGATTTTATTTTTTGAGGAGAAATAATCACTTTTTTTTTCCAGAAGTTGTCTCAGAAAGCAATTAATTATAAGCTATTTTGAATCCGAAATAAACTAATCCAAACACACAGTTGCCCAGCATCAGGCATAAACTTTTTCTTCCCTACGTACATTTTCCCAGACAATCACTACTACACAATTTCCAAAGCAACATATAACAAAATATACAAACACTAGCTTTCAAAACAGGACACATTACCATCATCAGGCGGGTTTTTTTTTTTTTTTTTCAAGCAAGAAAACTTAAGGGTACACACGTCTATTCACTTAAAGTAGAAATGTGAAAATTTTACAGAAGCAAAATTTCAGCAGATAAAACATTGAGCTCTTTAAAAAATTAAATACATTTGGTATCATGTTAAAAATCTCTATGCGTTACACAAGACTTATATCAAACATGTGGTGTCCTCAAACCAGATGAATAAACATAAACTCAACAAGAGTACATTACAACTATTCCCAAATCATCGTAACATTATGAATGCCATTAGATATTAGACTCAGATTATAGGGGTTTGAGGGCGGGGGGAGGGGGGGGGAGGGGCCCTTGAATCTGTGGAGTCTAAGTAAACCCAATTATGTTTACTGTATACATGGTCATTGAAAAAAATAAGCAGAATAAAAGGAAGAAAGAAATGGATCCCATAAACTACAAAACAATGAACAATGTAAGCACTGATGTACACAGAAAGTGGTAGGGGAAATTTCCTATATCCTTAATTCCTTACCAAAACGACTTCAAGATGATTGTTCAAATGATATAAGACAAAATAACAACGAAGTGAAAATGGAGCTAACACAGCTCTTCTCACCGAAAAAGTTGAGAGAGAGAGAGAGAGACCACACTCGAGCGATCTTCAAAGGAATATTGTAGAAATGCCAGTTCACTTGAAGGTGTTTGTTTCTCAGGAAAATTATTGGTTTGCAGAGAGAAGAAAATAAAAATGATGGATGAAAAAGGAAATAGGTAGAAGCAGAAACATACGTGTAACTTTGAACGGAAGAGTCAAACTGGAAGAAGAATAAGGTTGGGCCGCTGTGTGAGAAAGAGTAAATATTACGTAAACAAGGGTAAGATTTACCCTTTACCCTGTTTATGGGGAAAAACTTATCCCTGCCACAGAATTTATCCTTTATTTTACCGATCAACCACATATAAATCAAACAATTTACTCCATCCTTCCTTAATGAGAGTGTTATACTAGTCTCTACCAAGACACAGAGAGAGGGGGTTCTATCAATCACAGTTACTTCAACCTGTGAAACATACTGAGTTTTCCAAATTCAAATGCAGCAAAACTTAATGCATCTCCAATTACTGGTTGACCCTAATACTCCCATTGCATACATCATGCCCAAATCTGTTTATTGCAGTTTTCGCCTCAACTGAGTTCGAAAACATTTCAGAATGTAACACACCTTCCCACTCGATAGAGAAAATCCCATAGCCAACTAATATTATGGAGAAAAACCACAATATATGTGTCAATTACATTGACTGAGAAGTTATGAATCTGTTTTGGATAAAGAAACTGTTACATACCCATACACCACAGCAGCAGAAACTGAGTCAGTAAGGCTGACTAACAGAAAAGGAAAGAAAATAATTCCTCTTACATATTATTATTCTAGAAGGAACAAGAAAGGAAAGAGAGAAATAGGAGGGAATAATATCTGATTTGTTAGAGAAAAATCAGGATTTAATTAGGGAAAGAATAAAGCAGAAAATAATCAGTTAGAAACAAATGAGGGAGGAGGATTTTTAGGAGAAAAATAAGCCAATCCCTTGATTCTCTCCCATTGATAATTATAAGGGGATCATGGGAGAAAGGAAAGACATTCAGTTATTCAGAACGGAGAATTAGGCATAGGGGACCAAGGGATCCTAAAATTCCCAGACTATTTTCTGTTTCTAGTTCGTGCATTTCAATATTTCAGCCATCCCTGTTTTGGTTCTGTACCAGAAATTCCCCATTGGAATTTTCTGCATAATTAATAAAAACCAGAGCCATTTCAGCAATTCCTTTCTTATTGGTACCAGTTCTTACATAAACTTACTAAAGAGAGAAGAAAATTATAAGACAGGCAGACATCTTATCCTTTTGCTTCTCTGATGAATAGAAGTGCAGACAGCCACATAGAGGAAACAAAAACTATTTGGGCCAAAGAGAAAAATTGACAACAAACTCACCCGGATTTCTAGTCCTAAAACCTCCAAATAGCCACATTTTGAACGGAAAAGAAGACAAATAAGGTAAAAAGAGTGGCTAAACATTTTACAAATAAACAAAACAACAGCCATGCTTTCTCATTCCATATAGCCTAGTATCCTGCCCCGCTAAACAATTGGTCAATTAGTAAAACTAAAACAAACAAAACCTCAGTATTCAAAAGTTTAAAGTTGAAAAGGAAAAACAGAAAAAGAAAATAGTATTTTTTTTCTTTTGATAAAAGAAGAATTGTATTGATAAGAGGAGAAGGTAGATACAAAAGGTGGGAGGACAAGAGATGCTCTATACAAAAAGTAGACCAAAAAAAAACTATCTATAAAGAGGGGTTTTCCAATCTCTTAACATTTGAACATTCTTCTCCGTTCCAATAGGCATTCCAATCCCTATGACTAAGGAGAAATCTATCACATAAACCATCCATCACAAACTTCCAATTCCCACCCTTAACTACCAACAATGAAGTCCACTTCGTCAATTAGCAGAACTTCGGCTAGCCAACACCAACATCCACATAACCCTTGCCTCAATTAACCTTTCAATTCTTCACCAATATCTTGACCTCTTAACCCCAAAAATTGAACAAATTCCCTCAACAACAGTTTCCTCTACTTCAAATCCACACCACAAAAGCTTTGAGGAAAATCAAACAGCACAAAGAGCCCTTTAATCACATCTCATGCTCACAGAAACAATGGAATCAGATCACAGGGGAAACAATAGGGTTCTTATCGTTGTATAAATATCATATTACAAAATATCTTATTGCTGCAGATTTCCAATTTAGTAGCAGGTTGACCAATAATAAGTAGCTACGAATAACCAACTGAAAGAAAATATACCAAACATCGGAGATTAAACCTAGATTTAGCTAAACCTAAAGGTATTATTCAGTAAATTACATAATAAACTCGATCTTTGATCATAGTAAATAGCCATAAACCCATTTTATGACAAGTTTGAACAATAATTAAAACATACAAATAAAAACAACTTTCAGCTGTGATTATTCTTCGGGGCTTCGGGACTACCAAAACTACTACTACCAGTCCTGGACCAAAATATTGTCCATCACATAATAATAAATTTATAATAACCCTGTCAACTACCGGAATCTGCCAAGTCTACCATCCTACACCACCTGCTCAATATTGCCATCCTACTCCACCTTATTTTGAGTATACAAGCATCAGCAGTACACAGTAGAGCACTCACAGCATTTAGGTCCTAACTGTCTTTCTCATGACCCCCCCCCCCCTTTTCTTATTCTTATACATGTCCAGTCTTACCCAAGTTATGCAAAAAGCATCCTACCATCAGTCTCGTCCAGTGATCAAACTAAACATATTATCAAGAGTCTGCTGCTATCTTCAAAGTCCGCACCTCTAACTACAAATCATTCTTCAAGTGACCAACCCAGCTCCTCTTAGTTTGTAGTTTCTCTTTATTACTTTACATTTTTGTTCTAATCCTCCAATTGGTTACACACTTACACTTAGCATTGAAATTCATGGATTAAAACAAACTCATAGCAATTAGCAAATCATCACTAAGTACAAAGACGGTCTTAACTAAATGTTAATGCTGATACAATTAGGCAACCTAAAGAACTCATTTTATAAATGTTTCCTAATGACAAAAATAAACCAGATCAAATTCTTTTCACTGTGTGTAAAAACAGAGAGCATACAGGCAATGATTTCATAACTTGACAAAATCCCACATTTCAGATTCCACTAATCCAAGAAACAATAAACCCCGAAACATCTAATTTGCTTNCCCCCCCCCCCCCCAAAAAATAACCATCACAAAACACACATAAAAATGGGACACGAAACGTATTTCGGAGGAATTAAAGGTCATCCAGCCGCTCTCAAATCACAATCCAAGATATTGAAAGCAATTCGAATGAGACAAAAGCTGAAACGATCATAAAGGGAATTCGTTAATACCTGCAAACTTTGGGGGAATTCTGAAGGAAGGTTTCGAAACTGAGGGAAAGGAGGGTTTCTGATGCGGGCGATGGATGCGACGTCGTTTTGGGAAGATCGCGATGTGTGATGAGGCGGCACCACCAACCCTCACTTGCGTTACGCGGATTGGGGATAAGATAACTCGGATTAGATTAGATTCACTTAAATAAAATTACACCATCATTTACCTCGCTTCTAAAATAAAGTATTCAATTTTTAACATTACACGAATTTTTTTTATAAAAAAATAGTAAATATTATTGAATGCAATAAATAATTATTTAAATAGATAAAAAATTAATACCCGTATTTAATAAAGAAACATATTCTACTAATATATTTAATAAATACAATAAAATTAAGGGTATTATTATAAAAGAAATTATGAAGACTGCCTTAAAATATGAGTTGGACAAATATTTTGAAAACCTAATTTAATAAAATTTGGACGCATCGTAAAAGTGAGAGAGTTATTAGCTTGTTTGAAACACTTAAGTGGCATATAATTGAATTCAATTCTATCATGATTTAAATTTAATTGTGAATTGAAGTGAATTATTATGTATATTAATGGAGCTTGACAGTCATGTCTGCCAAACAAATGTGTTTTTTTTTAAAGAGTAGTATTTTTTAATGTAACCATAATGGTAAAAGTAACAAGTAATGAGTAGTTATTATAAATTATAATCATCAAGATAAAAAGTGAAAATAAAGTTTGACAATAAGGAGCTGTTATTCCATAGTATGCTCTCTATTGTATTATATAGATAATAAACTAGTAAATTACAAAATTCAATTCAATTCCACTATTTAAAATATAAATGAAAATGAATTAAAAATTTTATTTTGACTGCCCATCAATGATCTATATTTTCATCTCTTATGACTGAAACAAGAATCCCAGGTATTCGCTTCTTGAAAGTCCAAACCAATATCAAAATCAACCCAAAACCCATTTTTTTTTGGGAAGAAAACAGAGTAATAATAGTAAAAAAAATCACTATTGTCATAGCCATTCTTTATAAAATCTCGATTTAAATTTTAAAATCTTACGATTTTATGGGTTTGAATGAGTCAATCAATTTCATTACTATCGCTTAGATCCGTCGATATTATAATTTAAATTGTGTTATGATTTTACGTTTTTTATTTTGTTCTTCTAATTTTATGTAAGATTTCAATTTTGACAACCTTATTCATAGCATTCATGGCCTAACTCAAGAAAATTCCATCATCAAGATTCCTTGTCTCTAAACCACCATTGCTCGCTGTCATTTACTTCTCATGAAGTGAGAACGTGAGAAGAGGAGAGAATCCTATGGTTAGTTTGACATTGGTTAACATAAATAATCCTATCCGGTGATGCTTGATAACTTAATACAATAAATATTGGATAAAATTTGATAATATCATATAATACTATACTATACTATATGTTACACTAAACATATGATAAAAATTAGTTTTACAATATTAATTAATATTATAAGGTTTTCTACGACGTGACAAACGGAGCCTAAAATCCTAAATTCTAAATTTTAAAAAATAACAAAACACATAAACTAACTATTTTACCCTTCACTATTTTCATCATCGAGACAGAGGTGAAAGGTTGTTGATTATGATTTTTTTTTTCTCCCTTAAGAGAGTAACTTAAAATTTAATTTGTTTTTCAAATATAAGAGCATTTGAGTGCCAAACTGCAAATTTGATAAGACAACTATAATAATATTGATCGACTTTAAGAAAGTTGTTGTAATTTGCCTAAATAATACAATAAGAAATCAAGGAATTAAAGTAAACACAATAATAATAATAATAATAATAACAACTGGTAGCTTGACAGTACAGACACTTATTTGTCTGCCGAGTCACAATTTTTTACTTTTTAAATTTTAATACGATTAAAAATTAATTTAATACTATTAAAAATTAATTTAATGATAAAAATTACAAAATTATCATACTAAAATAAAAATTATTCATATAATATGCGCTTTAAATCAAATGGTTGGTTAAATAGAAAAGAATAATTTTAGAAAGAAAAATGTGACATGGGGTAGTTATTTTAGCCCAACCCCTTTATCTATTACACATATAAAAGGGATGTCTTAAAATAATCGCTTTTGTATCCAAATTTTAAGTTTCTAAAGTTATCTTTTTAAAAGTAGTTTTCATGCAACAATTTTTTTTTTCTTTTGAAAACCTTTTCTTTTTCATTTTTTTTTTATAAATTACAAACAATTTCACTGCCTTTCATTCTCACTCCCTTTTTTATATTATTATTATTTGTGTCACTTGACAGACACGTGTCTATCAAGACCATTAGTTAATAATTCAAATGACATTTTGTATTGGAAGTTAAATAACATTTTATTAGGTGTTAAATTTATTATATTTATTAAGAAAATGAAGCCAATTAAGGTATATTTTTAACGTGTGCGATCAATGATGAGTTTCTAGTACTTTGAACTTCTTTGTCACTCGTTATTACCACTTCGTATTATTGCTATTGCTGTCAATAAAAACTGCGGACAACGATGCGTTTATTGAATATAGCAAGGGCTCTCTTTTTCCAGTCCAAGGTCCTACTCTCCTTTTGGGGAGAATGCATTGCCACTGCCACTCTCTTGATCAACTGGACCCATGCAAAGGTGCTCCAATTTCAGTCTCCATATCAGAAACTTTATGACAAGGGGCCTCATTATGATTCTTTAAGAGTTTTTGGATGCTTATGCCTTGTATCCACCCTTGCTGCTCACAGAACTAAATTTCAGCCACGAGCCACTGCAGCTGTCTTTGTCGGTTATCCAAGTGGTTATAAGGGCTATAAGCTGTATAACCTGGCCACCAAGGAATTTTTCATCTCCCGGGATGTCATATTTCATGAATCTATTTTCCCTTTTCATATTAACACTGCCACTGTCCCTGCTGACCCATTCCTTGCAGCTGTTATACCTTTGCCACAACAGGATATTGCCATAACTGAAACACTTCCACAGCAGCCACAACTCTCTAACCCTGCACCACCCATTCCCCAATTAAGAAGATCTTCCAGGCCTTCAAGATTGCCCTCCTACCTATCTCAATACCAATGTAACTCTGCTGTTTCTCATCCCATCTCTGATTTCTTCACCTATAACAGGTTACAACCTACATATCAGCAATTTGTGCTCAATGTTGATACTATCCCTGAACCCAATTTCTACCACCAAGTTGTTTCCTACCCTGAGTGGAGGCAGGCAATGCATGAGGAAATAACAGCTATGGAGACAAATGATACCTGGGATTTGGTTCCCCTACCTAAATGGAAACACATAATTGGCTGTCGATGGGTGTACAAGATTAAACACAAGTCTGATGGGAGCATTGACAGGCTCAAGGCTAGGTTAGTAGCTAAAGGCTACACTCAGCAGGCTGGCATTGATTTTCAGGAGACCTTTTCACCAGTGGCCAAATTGACTTCTGTCAGGATTTTGCTGTCCATTGCTGCCATAAAAAATTGGCACTTTCTGCAATTGGACATCAACAATGCCTTCCTCAATGGTGATCTTGAAGAGGAGGTATATATGCAAAAGCCTTTAGGCTATCACAAGGAAGGGGAGCACCTTGTATGCAGACTCAATAAGTCCATCTATGGCCTAAGGCAGGCATCTCGGCAGTGGTTCCACAAAATTTCATCCTCTTTACTAGCTAATGGTTTTGTCCAATCAAAGAATGACTACTCCTTGTTTACTCAAGGTTCTGTTGATTCATTAGTGATTCTTTTAGTGTATGTGGATGATATAATTATAGCTGGTGCATCCAAGGAAAGGATAATTCAGGTTCAACAACAACTGGAGTCCTCGTTCAAACTGAAGGTGCTTGGTGACCTCAAGTATTTCCTTGGTTTGGAAATAGCCAAGTCCCCTGATGGGATACTCCTCTCTCAGCACAAGTATACTTTAAACCTGCTGGATGATACAGGTTTTTTGGAAGCAAAACCTGAAAACTTGCCTATGGAACCAAAACTCATCCTGTCTAGTGAGGATGGAGATCCTTTAGATGACCCTTCCCAATATCGGAGGATGATTGGTAGATTGATGTATCTCACCATATGAAGACCAGACATATGCTTTGCTGTGAACAAACTCAGTCAATACATGTCCAACCCGAAGAGCACTCATTTGCAGGCCTTACACCATTTGCTCAGGTATTTGAAAAGGACTCCAGGACAAGGAATTATGTTTTCTGCAGCATCTGAGATTAGATTGCAGGCATATATGGATGCAGACTGGGGTGGATGCAAGGACACTAGGTGCAGCACTACGGGTTTCTGCGTGTTCATAGGTGACTCGTTGGTGTCATGGCGTTCAAAGAAACAACCCACTGTGTCGAGGTCTTCAGCTGAGGCCGAGTATCGAGCCTTGGCAAGTGTCACTAGTGAACTTGTGTGGCTCCAAAGCTTTCTCCGAGACTTTGAAATTGAGATTGGGCGAGGTTGTGTGTACTGTGATAGTCAATCAGCCATTGCCATTGCCTCCAATCCTGCATTCCATGAACGGTCCAAACACATAGAGATCGACTGCCATTTTACACGGGGAAAAGGTGAATGAAGGCGCCATCACTCTCATCCATGTCAAGTCCAAGGATCAAGTGGTAGATCTGTTGACAAAGGCAATCCCACGACCGTTGTTTGAACAATTAGTCTCCAAGTTGGGAATATTGAATATATATTCTCCAACTTGAGGGGGTGTATTAGAGTAATGAGTTATTTCATTAGCTATTTAACTAGCCTAGCTTAGCTTACTTGTTGATCAAGCTTGTTTGTTAGTTAGTTATTTTCTGTTTTATTTCCATAACAGAAACGTTTTTCTGTTAGTTGCTGTTGCTGTCAATTCAGCATGTATATAAACCGTGGATTGCTTGCTGTGCAATCCAACTGATTCATTTCTCAATTTGCCTCTTGCTTCCTCTCCTCTCTCGATGGTTTTTCTCTCTTCCTTCTCTCGTCTCTCAAGCATCTAAGACTCCATACTATCCGGTGATGCTTGATAACTTAATACAATAAATATTGGATAAAATTTGATAATATCATATAACACTATACTATACTATATGTTACACTAAACATATGATAAAAATTAGTTTTATAATATTAATTAATATTATAAGGTTTTCTACGACGTGACAAACGGAGCCTAAAATCCTCAATTCTAAATTTTAAAAAATTAACAAAACACATAAACTAAATATTTTACCCTTCACTATTTTCATCATCGAGACAGAGGTGAAAGGTTGTTGATTATGATTTTTTTTTTCTCCCTTAAGAGGGTAACTTAAAATTTAATTTGTTTTTCAAATATAAGAGCATTTGAGTGCCAAACTGCAAATTTGATAAGACAACTATAATAATATTGATCGACTTTAAGAAAGTTGTTGTAATTTGCCTAAATAATACAATAAGAAATCAAGGAATTAAAGCGATCACAATAATAATAATAATAATAATAATAATAATAATAATAATAACAACTGGTAGCTTGACAGTACAGACACTTATTTGTCTGCCAAGTCACAATTTTTTTACTTTTTAAAATTTAATACGATTAAAAACTAATTTAATACTATTAAAAATTAATTTAATGATAAAAATTACAAAATTATCATACAAATAAAAATTATTCATATAATATACACTTTAAATCAAATGGTTGGTTAAATAGAAAAGAATAATTTTAGAAAGAAAAATGTGACATGGGGTAGTTATTTTAGCCCAACCCCTTTATCTATTACACATATAAAAGGGATGTCTTAAAATAATCGCTTTTGTATCCAAATTTTAAGTTTCTAAAGTTATCTTTTTAAAAGTAGTTTTCATGCAACAATTTTTTTTCTTTTGAAAACCTTTTTTTTTCATTTTTTTTATAAATTACAAACAATTTCACTACCTTTCATTCTCTCTCCTTTTTTTTTATATTATTATTTGTGTTCACTTGAGAGACACTTCGTGTCTATTAAGACCATTAGTTAATAGTAAAGATAATTCAAATGACATTTTGTATCGGAAGTTAAATGACATTTTATTAGGTGTTAAATTTATTATATTTATTAAGAAAATGAAGCCAATTAAGGTATATTTT
The DNA here is from genome assembly GCA_003254905.1 of Nissolia schottii. Lineage (NCBI taxonomy): Eukaryota > Viridiplantae > Streptophyta > Magnoliopsida > Fabales > Fabaceae > Nissolia > Nissolia schottii. Next base: position 92,426 of record QANU01066754.1, on the reverse strand, counting down.
TAACGTGTGCGATCAATGATGAGTTTCTAGTACTTTGAACTTCTTTGTCACTTGTTATTACCACTTCGTATTATTGTTGTCAATAAAAACTGCGGACAACGATGCGTTTTCAAGCGTCGGGAATATCCTGAAACGTTGAAGAGTTGCGTGGTTCTTTGAACTACAAAAGTTCGGTGGTTCTAATTGATAACTTTCGTGTCAACACTCAAACGCAACATGACAAATAACGAACAAAACTTGAGCACCAAATTCATGGCACCCTCTGCTCTTTTGGTTCCGTTATTCCTTCTCCTTGTTCCAACAAGTGGTTACGCCCAACCCCATGAAGAGGGTTTCATCTCTGGGGTGATGTCAGATAAGGGTCTCGATTTCGCCAAGGATTTGCTTATAGAGCAAGGTATTGCCTCTATTGTTCAGCTTCAGCTGCCAGAGATCGAGAAATCTGTCCGAGTCCCACTTGTTGGAAAGGCCAAAGTGGTTCTTTCTGAGATCACAATCAAGGATGTGCAGATAAATTCTTCTTCCGTTAGCACCGGAGAGACCGGCGTCGTTATCGCCGTCTCTGGCGCCACCGCCAATTTGAGTATGAAGTGGAGATATTCGTGCAGCAGTTGGTTAGTCCCGTTTGGACTTTCGGACAGTGGGAATGCAACAGTGAAGGTATGAGGCTAGAAATGTTACACTTATTTTTTTTACTTTGTAAGGTAAATTACTCTCTCGTTTTCTAATTGTAACGCTTTATTTAGCCCTTTATTTGTTGAATGTCAGTCAGTTTGGTCATTTTCACCATATAACCATGGATAACGTATCTTTTATGTGGGAATTTTGCATGGAAATGACTAAATTGACTAACGTTTAACAAACAGAAGATCAAACTGAACATTTTAAAAATATAGGACCAAATTGAACAGATGGTATAATTACAAGAACGAAAGAGTATTTCGCCCTCCTTTATACCATCCCTTTATCTTTGTATGTAGTTAAAGTTTCTGAGTTTTTGTTTTGTTTTGCTGAATTGCAGCTTACTTAGCTGTGTTATGCTTTGATTCAGAAGGTTTTGTCCCTTGATACAAATGACAAATGTTTTGGTCAAATTTTGGTTAGTGGGAATCTATCAAAGGTTTGAATGGCAATTTACCTCAACTAGCAATTGGAAGTAAATCAAGCTGGTAAAACTTAGCCCATTCTTATAACAAGCAGATTTGAAAGAGTAGCTGTCTAGTTCATGGGAATTGTTATAAATTATTATGATGCCTGTGGACTGAAGAAATAAAATTTCAGAAATGTCCAGCAACTAAACTGAATCTGATATAAGATAGCAAAATGATTGATCTATGACTATAATTGCTACTTGGTCTTCTAAAAGTTTGTAGCTGAAATAGAAATCCTACACTAATAAATAAGACGAGTTCTGTTTTCTGAGATCAAATTGGAGAAAAGAAAGAAAGAAAGAAAGTGTTGTATATAGGTGAACAATTAAACAAATGTTTTTCAATATCAGTAATATCCCTCACACGGTTGTGTTGTGCTATGTTTGGAAGGTTAAGGGTATGCAAGTGGGGCTTACAATAAATTTAAGGAACCAAGGAGGAACCCTTAAGTTGATTCTCTTAGATTATGGATGTTATGTGGGAGATTTATCTATAAAGTTGGAAGGTGGAGCATCTTGGCTTTATCAAGTGTAAGCAATCTTCTTATGCCATATTTCTGACAAATGGGTACTTTTTCACATGTTCTCTCTTGGAGCATTATTCCTTGTTTATTGGTCATTGGTGCTCTGCTCCCACAATCCCAGAGCTATATTAGAATTTCATTCTCTAATGTTGCAGCACCGAAAAATTTTATTGGGAATATAGAACTTGGATTAATGTGAACTGATATGATGATATCTCGATTAAACCAAACAAAATTCTTATTAAAAGACAGATTTGCGGGAGCCCTTGCACTTTTGCATATGACTGAGATGAATATGTTGGCAAGTCTTTAATTTCCGATTACATTTCTTCTTTAGCCTTTATTCTCCACTTATTCCATGAAGATATGATTATCGGCACTACGCCTTTAGAGTGCAGGAAAAGGTAATAGGACTAGGAACATAATTAAGGTGTAACATAGAATTACTTGGTCACTTTGGTGTCTAGATATGATGTCTAAAGGGAATGATTCCTCGTTTGCTGTTAACATTAGATCAGTTTCATTTTCATTATATTTAGAACTTGGCTCATTTTAGTGAGGATTTATGCCATTTTAGCTTTATGTTTGTTTCAGGTTAGTGGATGCTTTTGAAGGGAGCATAGCAGCTGCAGTTGAAGAGGGAATTTCAGAGAAAATAAAAGAAGGGATAGGGAGGCTTGACAATTTCTTGCGATCTCTTCCAAAGCAAATCTCTCTTGACAAAACTGCTGCACTAAATGTTTCTTTTGCTGGCAATCCAGTGTTGACGAAAACTTCCCTTGCAATCGCAGTTAATGGTTTATTCACAGGGAGAGATGGCATGTTAGCAGCTCAAGGTTGCCAGGAAGGGTTACAAGTTTCTTCTGCATGTGGCGGTTTACCAAAGATGATAAAAGTTTCAATACATGAAAATGTTTTCAAATCTGCATCCCTAGTTTACTTCAGCGTAAGTTTTTGAAAGTTTTAATTCTTATTTACGGCCTTTAGTCCAATCACCATTTTTTTTTTCTCTCTCTCTTTTTCTTTTCTTTTCATTTGAACTCCATCTATGTTTTCAAACAGAATTAAAACCTATTGCATATGATCTAACCTAAGACTAGGATAAACAACGGCATCGGAGCTTTATCCCACTACGTGGGGTTGGTTACATGGATCAACTGACGCCATAGTGCTCTATTAAGGGCCATGTTTTCATGTAACTCATTAACTTCTAAATCTCTTCTAATAGTTTTTTTTTTATAGTTTTTTCTAGGTCTCCCCCTTACCTCTAGCTAATGAGTTACCCGCTACTTGATCTACTCTCCTCTAGCTTTGGGGTTTCTAATGGTCTTCTCCTCACATGTCTAAATCACCTAAGATGGGATTCTACCATCTTTTCTACTATAGGTGCTATCCCGACCTTCTCCTTAATGCAATCGTTCCTAATCCTATCTTGTCTTGTGTGTCCGCACATCCACCGTAGCATCCTCATTTTCGCAACATTAAATTTATTCTCCTATTGGCTTTTTATTGCCCAACACTCATTCCCGTCTAACATTGTTAGTCTTACAGCCATGCGATAAAATTTTCCCTTAAGATTGAGTGACACTTTTCTATCATGCAGAACTTTTGATACATTCCTCCATTTCATCCACCCAGCTTGGATCCTATGATTAATATCACTCTCTATCTCTCCATCATTTTGGATAATGGAGTCAAGGTACTTGAACCTTGTGACGTATGGTATAGGATCATCTCCAATTTTCACCTTTACGTTTGGATTTCTACGACTCTTATGAAACCTACATTCCATATATTCGGTCTTCCTTCTGCTTATAGGAAGACCATGGGTTTCCAATGTTTGTCTCCATAATTTTAACGTTCCATTTAACTCTTCTCCCGACTCTCCCATCAAATCAATGTCATCTGCGAAAGTATGCATTGGGGCACTGGGTCTTGAATGTGTTCAATAAAAGCATCCAAGACAAGGGTGAAAAGATAGGGACTCAGAATTGGCCCTTGATATAGATCAATGGTGATGGGGAATTCCTCTATCGTTCCACCTAGCGTTCTTACGCTAGTTGTGACTCTGTCATATATATCTTTGATTGCTTGTATGTAAACAATCTGAATTCCTTTCTTCTCCAAAACCTTCCGTACAATCTCTCTTGGCACCCTACCGTACGCTTTCTCTGAATCAATAAAAATCATATGTAAATCTCCTAGTCCTTCTGATATATCTCCATCAATCTCTGCAATAGGTACCTCCTAGGTATAAAGCCAAATTGATTTTTTGTGATGTGGGTCTCTTGTCGCAATCTCCACTCAATTACTCTTTCCCATAATTTCATAGTGGTTAATATCTTTGTAGTTTGCACAATTTTGTATATCTCCATTGTTTTTGAAGATGGGAACCAAGATACTCCTCCTCCACCCACTGGCATTTTCTTTGACCTTATGATCTCATTGAAAAGCTTTGTGAGCCACCATGTTCCTTTTTCTCCAAGGCATTTCCATATCTCAATAGGTATGTTGTCCGGTGCTACTGCCCAACCATTCTCCATACGCTTCAAAGCTTCTTTTACCTCTTCTTCTCGTATTCTACGATATGTTTTCTGATCTTGTCCCCTGATATTTAATCTATCTGCTTGTGGGAGAGACTCCTGCCCATCATTAAACAACTTCTAAAAGTAGTTATTCCACCTAGTCTTGATGTCTTGTTCTGTGACCAGGACTTTACCCTCCTTATCCATACTGCAATTTACTTGGTACAAGTCTTTTTCTCTTCTTTCCCTACCTTTAACTAACTTGTAAATACTCTTCTCCCTTGTTTTAGTGCCTAAGGATTGGTATAACCCATCAAAAGCCCTAGCTCGTGCTTCACTCACTCCCTTTTTTGTTTCTCTCCTAGATGTCTTCTGTTTTTCCCAATTTTCAACATTCTTACATTTAGACTAAGTTTTAAAGCAATCANACCTAAGATGAGATTCTACCATCTTTTGTACTATAGATGCTATCCAGACCTTCTCCTTAATGCAATCGTTCCTAATCCTATCTTGTCTTGTGTGTTCACACATCCATCGTAGCATCCTCATTTTCGCAACATTAAATTTATTCTTCTATTGGCTTTTTATTGCCCAACACTCATTCCCGTCTAACATTGCTAGTCTTACAGTCGTGCGATAAAATTTTCCCTTAAAGTTGAGTGACACTTTTCTATCATGCAGAACTTTTGATACACTCCTCCATTTCATCCACCCAGCTTGGATCCTATGATTAACATCACTCTCTATCTCTCCATCATTTTGGATAATGGAGTCAAGGTACTTGAATCTTGTGACGTATGGTATAGAATCATCTCCAATTTTCACCTCTACGTTTGGATTTGTACGACTCTTACGAAACCTACATTCCATATATTCGGTCTTACTTTTGCTTATAGGAAGACCATGGGTTTCCAATGTTTGTCTCCATAGTTTTAACGTTCCATTTAACTCTTCTCTCGACACTCCCATCAAAACAATGTCATCTACGAAAAGTATGCATTGGGGCACTGGGTCTTGAATGTGTTCAAAAAAGCATCCAAGACAAGGGTGAAAAGATAGGGACTCAGAATTGACCCTTGATATAGATCAATGATGATGGGGAATTCCTCTATCGTTTCACCTAGCGTCCTTATGCTAGTTGTGACTCTGTCATACATATCTTTGATTGCTTGTATGTAAACAATCTGAACTCCTTTCTTCTCCAAAACCTTCCATAAAATCTCTCTTGGCACCCTATCGTACGCTTTCTCTGAATCAATGAAAATCATATGTAAATCTCCTAGTCCTTCTGATATCTCTTAATCAATCTCCGCAATAGTTACCTCCTAGGTATAAAGCCAAATTGATTTTTTGTGATGTGGGTCTCTTGTCGCAATCTCTGCTCAATTACTCTTTCCCATAATTTCATAGTGTCGCTGATGAGGTTAATCTCTCTATAGTTTGCACAATTTTGTTTTTGAAGATGGGAACCAAGATGCTCCTCCTCCACCCATCTGGCATTTTCTTTGACCTTATGATCTCATTGAAAAGCTTTCTGAGCCACCATGTTCCTTTTCTCCAAGGCATTTCCATATCTTAATAGGTATGTTGTCCAATGCTACTGCCCAACCATTCTCCATACACTTCAAAGCTTCTTTTACCTCCGTTTCTCGTATTCTACGATATGTTTTCTGATCTTGTCCCATGATATTTAATCTATCTGCTTGTGAGAGAGACTCCTGCCCATCATTAAACAACTTCTAAAAGTAGTTATTCCACCCAGTCTTGATGTCTTGTTCTATGACCAGGACTTTACCCTCCTTATCCATACTACACTTTACTTGGTACAAGTCTTTTTCTCTTCTTTCCCTACCTTTAGCTAACTTGTAAATACTCATCTCCCCTATTTTAGTGCCTAAGGATTGGTATAACCTATCAAAAGCCCTAGCTCGTGCTTCACTCACTCCCTTTTTTGTTTATCTCCTAGATGTCTTATATTTTTCCCAATTTTCAACATTCTTACATTTAGACTAAGTTTTAAAGCAACCATTTTTTGCCTTGACTTTATCTTACACTCTTTCATCCTACCTTCAAATCAAAGGCCCCTAGATTCCCTTAATGTCTCTCTTGCCACCTTCTTGATCTCTTCGGCCTTTCCTTGTGTCTCCCAACTCACTTCTTCCATAAACCTTCTTTGGAAAATCCTTTGTTTTTTTCCCTTCAATTGCCGCCACTTAATCCTTGGGATCCTTTCCTAGTTGTTTCTCTTCACTTGCTTCAAAACATGTACCCCCATCACCAAGACCCTATGCTGAGTAGTTAGACTTTTACCAGGTATTACTTTGCAGTTCGTGCAAAGTTTTCTATCCAATTTTCTTATTAGAAAGAAATCAATTTGTGAACAAGTCCGTCCACTCTTATAGGTGATGAGATGTTGGTCCGGCTTCCTAAAACATGTGTTTGCTATAGTGAAATCGAAAGCTAATAAAAAAATCTAGTATGGTCCTACCCTTTGCATTTGCTACTCCTATTCCATATCCCCCATGCACCATGCAACCCCTCATATCCACTAGCTTCCCTCCCCACATGGCCATTTAGATCCCCTCCTAAGAAAATCTTCTCTTCTAAAGGTATGCCCTAAACTAGGCCTCCTAAATCCTCCCAAAAAAATGTAATCTGTGGCGCTCCTCTAAACCTACTTGTGGTGCACAGGCACTAAGATGAGTCATTATAAATAAACTGAAATAGATGATAGTGCTGAGGTGATTTCAATTTCATTGACTAATTGGAAGGCTTCAAATAACTTTGGCACTTCAAACATTCATTTTGGACTCCTTTAGATTACATTGAACGGTGAAATGCAGTTTGATAGTTTATGTTGTTCTGTAGTTTGATAGTCTCTCTTGTTCTTGCCTTCAGGCAGGCACTATGCAACTGATTGTTGACGAACTGCCCTATCCGGCCATTTTGAACACTGCAGAATGGAGATTCATAGTTCCTCAATTATACAAGAAATATCCAGATGACGATATGCAGCTTAACATCTCTGTATCTTCTCCACCGGTGATACGAGTGAACGACCAAGATATCGGCGCAACCGTGCTTGTAAGTGTAACAATTGATGTTCTGGAAGCTGGTGAAGTCATACCCGTTGCATGCATCTCAGTGGTATGCTTAACGAAATTCCAGAAGTGGAAAGTTTTTTAAGTTTTAAAGTTGTCAACATGTGTGTGTGTGTATATATATATATCCGTCTCTGCAGTTTTCGAATCCTATTGATCAGCCAAGGGTGTGGCCATTCTCATCATTCTAACACGTTCCATTTTCTTGCTTATGCTGCAGGATATTAGTGCTTCATGTTCTGTGGAAATTGTAGGACACAGAATTACTGGCGGGCTCAAATTGCAAAAGTTTTCTGCATACCTGAAATGGAGCAAAATAGGGAAATTGCGCATAGGTCTGATTCAGGTAAATCAGAATAAAAGCATCCGTCTTGTCAAATCGCCTCTACTCATTTGTATATTTATCAAAATCAAACTCGTATCAAACAAATGTTTTCCACCACCAAGTTAGGGGAATATTCTAGATGTAGCAATTTGGTCCATCATTGTTTCATTTTTAATTATACATTGGTTTACCATAAGCCATGGTGGTGGGTGTACATGCACTTGATCATTGCCTTGATTTATGGTGGTATGCGAGATTCCGTGCTTGTGTTTTGGTGCATTTCCATTGCACCATTTGAAATCGCCAGTATTTCTGTTGGGTCATTTGATTAAGGGAAAGAGAATGGGGGACAATAGACATGCATTGTATCCTTTTGTGCTAGTAGTGACATCCATTGCCAGAACTCCTTTAACATATTTTTTTACTCTTCTCCTTTCATATTTTAACATATTGGTTCATTTATAATTCTAAGATGTGAACATGACTTATGAAAAGACACTGCTGCATCATCTCATTTACATAGCTGATTCCATCGAGTGGGACAATGCTTAGATTGTTGTCGTTGTGGTTGTTCATTTATAATTCTGCACATAGTTTGGCGCATATGAAACATCATCTCATATTTACAGAAAGAGAGTTCTAGTTGCTATTTTCGAGTATATAATTGTTAAACCTTAATCATTGACTATCCAGGAAACTAGGAATCTTACACTTCCAACTTTTGTCAATGTTTGCAGTCATTGATGTCAACTCTCCTCAAAACCGTCGTCCTACCATACCTGAACTTGAAATTGAAGATAGGATTACCATTGCCAATTATCGATGGCTTCCACTTTCACAATGCTAATATCTTGTACTTTCATCCATGGATTGCAGTATGCAGTGATGTTTCCATCTTAAGAGATTACAATCTCAGTCAGCAGTCAACTTATGTATCATAAAACAAACTACTGCTAAGGAGTTAGTAAGCTGTGTACCTATGGTAACTGGTAAGAGAATGAGCCACCATCATAGATGTATTAGAACATATATGATTCAATTATGATGATGAGATGTAAATATATGTAGTTAGCTGTTGATGGGTTGTAGTAGTTAGTTATCTTAGTGACGGTTATGTTAGTTGGAGTAGTTTCTTCGTCCCCTTTCAGGATTTCATGTTGGATCGAAAATTTTTAAGAAGGAAAGGAAGAGGAATTTAGACAAGACAGAATTGAAAGGATGATTAACACACTATAATATTACAAGAGGATTTTACAATAAAGATGACCCCTCAATGCCTAAGAGTGTGTTTGGGAGTTAAAAGAGGAGGGGGAGGACGGGAAGGAAAAGGATAAGGTAGGGGAGGAAAGGAAAGGGTTTGGAGGTGGTGTGTCTAATGCAAGTAAGTGCATTAGTCATGACTAGTAATAGTGAGTATTTAAACTCGAGTAGTCGAACTCATAAGGATAATATTACACGCTTGATTCTAATTAATAAATTACTAAAGTGATTTGATTGAATGGATAGAGAAGAGAATGAAGTTATAGCAACAAAGACGAAATACACAGTACAATAATTAGTTACTGGTTTTAGACACCTAGGGCAGGATCTATAGTAGTTTTATGAAATTTATTTTCAAACATTATTACTTTGTAATTCATTCATATTTTAGTTCAAATATTATGTAAATAGTTATTAGTTTTCAGTTATTAATTAAAGAATCAGTCAGTATTTATTTATCATTGCATTTATTACATGTTTAGTATGTCACATCAGTGCTTTCGTAGGGAAGTAGCTCTACGTGCGGTCACGTCCAAAGTTGGGATGTGACACCTCAGGGTTAACCCCTCTTCAAATCTGATTCCCCCAATTGGTTCATTGCGGTTATATTTATAGATTCTAGACCCAAAATTAGATAACAAGAAACCGCTGGAATTCGGATTTCTGTTGCCATCGAGCTGCTTTAAGCGTGAATTTGGCCACTCTAGTGAGCACACATTTTTCACGTTTTGATAGTACTACATTGTGATAGTAAAAATGTCATAAATTTTGCTACAGATGTTCAATTGAGCTGATCCAAGTCTCAAATTAAAGAGAAGTGAAAGATCTATAACTTTGTGGTTGGAGCCAAGTCAAGATTAATCCTCCATCAAGGTAAAAATTTCGTGACAAAATCAGTATGAAAACAACATCAATGTATCTTCACCCAAATCTTTCTAGATTACATTCAAATTATCTTTTTCTGATCCAAATCTTCTCTTCAAATATTTTCTTCCAATCTTCATTGATCCTCTTGGTTTCCTAAGAACAATTCAAAAACTACCAAAAATAAATAAAAATAATAAAATCTAAATAATTCAACTAAATACAAACTATCCTAAATTATGCCTAAAAGAATATGAAACCAAACTAAAAATCCTAGAAAACTATAAAATATACTTAGGAAACAAGCAAATGAAATACTCAAATTAGTGAGTTATCGCAACCCCCAACTAGAGATTTATGCTTGTCCTTAAGCAAAAAAAAAAAAAAAAGAAAAGAAAAGAAAAGAATATAACTATCTAATTTGAGCTAAAGAAAAAGGAAAAATTTTTTTGTTGCGATGATACTAGAAACACCCATTACAAAGCCACGAAACTCGGGGAGACACTTAAGCCAACTCAAAAACTCTAATCTTGAAAGCAATAAAAACTTTTTGGTTCTTGTAGAAAGTACAAATTATCATGTAACTTACGGCATACATCCTCATCAATGCTCTCAATCTCAACTAAAAGATGTCCAACATTTAATCTCTAAGGAAATTGGACAACTCAAATGTGCAGAAAAATTAATTTAGAAAAATATCAACGTGCGTGTTGTGCATATGGTAAGTCAATCATCCAATCAGATCTTGCTTATGCAAAGATTAAGTAGAGACAATACTCCTATAACTCAATATGTTTCCTTCTATCTTTCCACTCAAGTTAGCACTAAATTAGAGATTAAAATCACCTTTCTTAAGCTTCAATTAATAGGCTTAGGTGAGGGGTATGATGGAAAAGTCATTTAGACTCAATTTTTCACTCCCTCAACTTAAGAAATACTCTTTCCTAGACTCACTTCACACAAGTACCCGCAATTTGATTGTTCGCATAATCATGTCTCTTTGGTTACTTCTGTAACACACCTAGTTAGCTAGCTTACGCTTAAGTCATAAGTATTGCTGACTAGGTTGTTAACCACTTGGTGAAAATACTTATAGTCCTTTATTATCTTTGAAACACTTATTACATAAAAATATGGACTCATTTAAAAGCCTTTTCCTTTCATTGCTTAGAACATAAAGTATGAGCCATGTGTGAAAAAAAAATATATATATATATAAGCGAACGGTAGAGTTTACAAGACTTAAGCACGTAATCCCAGATTAGGAAATCATCCATAACATATACGTTCACGTGGACCCATAAATAGCTACACATTTGGTTATATATATTTTACACATATACACTTAATGCATATAAGAGCTAATGACCCATCTAGACCATTTAACTATTACAAGATACAAAACATTATTCGCATGTTGTTGACTTGTTGCCTTCTCTGGACGCTTCGATGCTTACTTGTCCGATGATGCCTACTAAGTGGGGGATGAGAACGTCGCTTTCTTAGTCGAAATCCTTGGGCATAACTATTAGTTTTTGCTTCAGTTATGATCCTTGACATATCAATGTATCATATTAAATATTAAAATTTGATCAATTTAATCTTTTTAAAATTATAAAAAAATTTAGACAAATTTAGTAGAAATTGATAAATATATATATACCCATCAGAGCACCAAATAAACCACAAAAATCTATCACAATATCGCAATCCTAAATAATGAACATTATTCCCAAGAAATATATATTTATGTAAGTGAACAAATATATATAACTGTACCTTATCCGCTGTACTTCAAACTTCATCCATTGCCTTGACCAGTTCGGGGATGATTTAGAGAACCATGGTGCACACTCAGTTAGTCTTGACGACAGATAATACAGAAAGCATAATAACTTCTTAAAACAAAATATTCATCTTTAAAATTAAACAACCGAATGCCGATCGAATGCCTTGGAGGTTGGTGGGGGGGAAAAAGATTCCTCCAATAAGTAACAAAGTACCAAACATCAACCCACATAACAAGCATACAAGTACAATCATTTTTTCTGTCTAATTTATATGGCCCCTCATTCCTCTGTCTCCGTAGTTTGATATATCTGAACAAAGGGGGGGGCATACAAGCAAAACTGGACGCATAACGCACTGCACATGCATTTATGGAAAGGTAAAATTAGTACCATCTTTTGACCACCCCACAGTTTTATAAATACAAAAATGCTACATGCACACCCAATTTCATACACTTATACATACACCATTAATAATGCACAAACTTAATTCTCATGAGTGCACAAACATATAATATTCTCAACTATATTTAATTAAGTGCGCAAACATTACAGGAGTTAAAACACAAACTTTATGTATATAAATACGAGGTGTATGTATGATGTATGGTTTTTGGTGTACGTGTAGCAGAACTCTTATAAATATTTTAATTAGCAAAAATGCTACATATACACTCAATTTTATACACTCATACATACACCATTAATAATGTACAAACTTTATTCTCATGAGTGCATAAATACTACAAACTTATAGATGATATTTTCAATTATACTTAATTAAGTACACAGACATTAGAGACATTAAAACACAAACTTTATGTATATAAGTATAAGGTGTATGTATTGTGTATATTTTTTAGTGTACATGTAGCAGGACTATTTAATTAAAGCTCTTTTCTTTCTAAATATTTTTAACTAATCAAAAGTCCACCACTCCCTTTGGCTGGATGCCCTTATTTGGTAACTGACGGTAGCCCACACAAGCACAATTATTCTAATTCCACCAATGGAAAAAATGAATTGTGATGATTCCTCACCCATTAATCAATGAATTCTTTGAAATCTATAAATTGAAATCAATAATTTATAATATTCTATCAACATACAAGAATCTCTTATCAAACATTTAAGTATGTTTAAAGAAAAGTTTTTTTTGCCATGACAAAAATTTCAAAACTCATCTTTAAGCGCATTCACATAAAAGTTGATGAGGCGCATAAATATGTAACCATGTCTTTAATAAAATTAACAAGACCCATTTTTACGTGAATGTGTGTCAAAGAATGATAAGTTGTTAAATTTATTGCTAAGCAAGAGTTTCTCGTTTAAAAGTATCGATTCCCCTCCACCACGGTCCATCATAACAAAACAAAGGCAATACCTGCAAGCCAATTGCTTTAAAGCTTGCATGGCTATATATGGATATCTACAATATCATAATGTAATAGCATTTATAGAGAATGTGTATAAGCGTTAAGTAATTATAAGGGTAGTTAGGTCGTTGCGGATAAAGGTGAAAAGAGAAGAAAGAAATGGTCCGGCATAGTTTCACGCGAGCCGCCGACTATCACGGCGGTTTTGACTTTGGAAGGAGCACAAAAAGTTGGATTGGATAGACTTCGAAAAATTTGAACACAAAAGATTGCATTTGAATTTTTATAATGAAATGAGTGAAAATGAGTGAAATTTCAGAGGGGATGACCATTGTGGGTTAGAACTTTGAACCACAGTCTTTTAACTCTGGATATAAGAATTATGATGCCTTTTAATTTCTACACTCTCCTGGGGCTTCTACTTGGACTATTTTGAGTTTGGTAAAAAATCACATCATTTAGTATTGGGTTAAGGTTCTAGTGAGATATCTCATTTTAGAGGATAGTATGAGAGATCATATCATTAAATTCATATGGTGAAAGTGATAATCACTCTCACCTCGTTATACCCTCTAAGGAGAGGATGCCACTTTAGAGTATCTAAATCCTTATTTTTAGAGTTCAAACTTAGTTGACAAAATATGGAACCCGTGTTTTATGTCTGATCAGAAAAATTAAATAAAGTTGTGTTAACTTGAAATTGGACAATTAGAAAGTCATCCATTGTCGTTAGATAATTCATTTGACTCAATAATTTTTAGGTGGTTTTTTTTTTCTTAAGGGCACCCAGACCTAAAATATGTAAGTTAACGTTATATAAACTTAAAAATTATCAAATAATTATAACAACGTTTATAATGATATCTTAATTTATGTTTGGTTGCATGATTTTTTTAATTTTAATTTTAATTTTTAAAATTTGAATCCCCAAATCTGAACTAAAAAAATTAAAAAAACCATAAATAACCATATAATATGAGGATTAAATTTTTGAAAATAAAAATTGGAGAAACTATATAATCAAACATAAATTAAGATATCATTGTGAATATTCTTATGATTATTTAATAATTTTTAAGTTGGTACAATGCTAAATTACTTCTTTTTTTTCAAATGAGAGGGTATGATGGCCCTAGGGGCACTAAAGAACCCACTTAATTTCTATGCATACATTCTAAAATGATTTTACACTATCATCTAATCATTTGTTATTATATAAAAGACTTTTTTAAGTAGTTGGGTAAGTTATAACTCTCCAATTAGAGTTCCTTTTGTTTGCTAAATCGTGTAGTTTTTAGGCATTTTAGTTGCATAATAGGTTGCATTTGCATGCATTCATGTAGAATTTCACTTAGGTTGCATAAACTAACAATTTAGGCATGATAGGAGAAAATAGGTGTTTTTGGGTGTTTTTCATGTCCAAATGTCTATTGGAGGAAGCCATGAAGGATTGGAAAGCTTAGGAGCCAAGAAAAGTCAAGAAAACATGAAGAAATTGCTACAGGGAGCACTCCAGTGATGCCTCCAGTGCACAGTGAAGGGAGACAAATCACTCTCATTAAATTAACACTAGTTTGAGGACCTTCACTAAAAAAAAAGAAGAATTTCTCAAACACTTGAAGCTCTTCTATAAATAGAACATAAACACTTCAACCCAGAGACATATAGAAGACTAATTAGAGTGAAGATGCAACACTGAAAGAGCTAGAAGACTGAAGGAGACTCCATAGATCTCTGAAATTAATTGAGTGTTCATTATCTTAGTGTACCAGAGGGGTACTCTTCGGTCCCTGGAGCTCCGTGGAAGTCTCGGTCGGGTGGGTACCTGCAAGGACTCCGATGCCAAAGTCAGTACAGATAGAAGGTGTGGATGTAAAAATGGGAATTAGAGTTCTCCCCATACCTGGGTTTCCAGCCTTGTATTTGTACCTGTGGAATGCCGATGATGGGTCTTGCTTCACGCCTCAGTCTCCGCTGAAGGGCCTAACCCGACCCCCTCGGCCCATCAGAGCTAGCCCTATCTTGAAGGCCTACCCCTCGGAAGAGACATTCCCGGTCCGTGCACTCCGCCTATCCATAGCACAATCAGCTCCCATCACGCTTCGGCAAATCTCATGGCAGAGACCACGGAGTAACCGGGGCAATCAGTCCACGAAAACTGAGGCGTGAAGCAAGACCCATCATCGGCATTCCACAGGTGCAAATAAAAGGCTGGACACCCAGGTATGGGGAGAACTCTAATTCCCATTTTTACATCCACACCTTCTACCTGTACTGACTTTGGCATCGGAGTCCTTGCAGGTACCCACCCGACCGAGACTTCCACGGAGCTCCAGGGACCGAAGAGTACCCCTCTGGTACATTTCTCTTAATAGGTTCATGGCAACCACCAATTCTGAAAAAGCCGGAAAAAGGCGAGACATTGTCTCTGTACTTATCTGCCGCGAATAAGACTATAGCCTCAGCTCTGGTCAAGGATGATGGACACAGTCAATCCCCAGTATATTTCACAAGCAAGGTTCTGCACGGGGCAGAAATAAAATATCAAAGGCTCGAGAAATTGGCTTTCGCCCTAATCCATTCCGCGCGGAGGTTGCGGCCATACTTTCAGTCACACCCAGTAAAGGTTAAAACAGATCAACCTATTAAGCAGGTACTTCAAAAACCCGACTTGGCAGGACGGATACTGGCCTGGTCAGTAGAGTTATCTGAGTTCGACATTCAATACGAACCATGAGTAGCGATAAAGGCACAGGCTGTATCCGACCTCATCGCGGAGTTTTCAGGAATTCAACCACCCACTGAACCTGAATTATGGACCTTGTTTGTAAACGGAGCCTCTAGTGTCCGCGGAAGTGGAGCAGGTATAATCCTTGAAAATCCTAGCGGCCTCGAACTAGAGATGGCTGTCAAGTTTGACTTCACCACTTCTAACAACCAAGCCGAGTACGAAGCCCTGGTTGCAGGTCTTAACCTGGCCAGAGATGTGGGGGCAAAGCGGCTCGCTATTTGCAGCGATTCCCAAATAGTGGTGGCCCAAGTAAAAGGCGAATACCAGGCAAGGGATGCTCAACTACAGCAATACCTCAAACTGGTTACCCAAATACTATCTTCTTTCGAGAATCATCAAATACGCCATGTTCTGCGGAGAGAAAATGAAAGAGCGGACACACTGTTGAAGTTAGCTAGCACACGGCCAGGAGGAAATAACAAGACTCTCATCCAAGAAGTTCTCCGTCATCCCTCGACCAGGTCGTAAGTAAATTTCGCAGGAAAGCAAGAAAACCAACCAGCTTGCTGGATTGATCCATTGGAAAGGTTCCTCCGCGGAGATGAATCCAATCAATCAAGCAATAAAAACATTAGAAGGGAGTCTACAAGATATACCCTCATAGATGGACAGATGTACAGGAGGTCAGTCTCACAACCTCTCTTGAAGTGCATAAGATTGAAAGACATTCCCCAGGTATTAGAAGAAGTTCACGAAGGAGCCTGCGGTCACCACATGGGGGCAAAAACTCTTGCCCTAAAAGTACTCCGATCAGGCCTTTACTGGCCTACCCTGCAAAAAGATGTCGCGGAATACGTCAAAACATGCCAAAAATGTCAAGAACACGCTAACTTCCATGTCGCCCCTCCAGAAGGATTATCCTCAATCATCGCGTCCTGGCCGTTCTAAAGATGGGGTATTTATATCCTGGGACCATTCCCACAAGCAACGGGTCAGCGGAAATTCATCATAGTGGTTGTTGATTATTTTACCAAATGGATCGAAGCCGAATCATTGGTTACAATCACTTCCGCTCAGTGCCGAAAGTTCGTGTGGAATAACATCCTCACGAGATTTGGCATTCCCGAGACAATTGTTTCTGACAATGGAACACAATTCACCGACAAAGGGTTTACAACATTCTTGCAGGGGTTCAAAATCAAACACCGTTTCTCCTCCGTGGAGCATCCGCAGACCAACGGTCAAGCAAAAACAGCTAACAAGGTCATCCTGAAAGGCTTAAAGAAGAGACTTGACGAAGCAAAAGGTTTATGGGCGGATGAATTGGGAAGCGTTCTGTGGGCTTAATGAACTACCCCACACTCAACGACAACCCATTCCCCCTTTAAATTGGCATACGGAAGCGAAGCCATGATACTGGTGGAAATGGGGGAGACAAGTCCAAGAGTGCACTATTTCTCCGCAGACAATAACGATCGGCATCGAGCGGAAGACATTGACCTAATAGAAGAATGCAGAGAAGACGCGTGGGTCAAAGAAGAAGTGATCAAGAGGCGGGTCATGCAAAGATACAGCCAAAACGTTGTGCCGCGGACGTTTCACTCAGGCGACATGGTACTGCGGAGAGCCGACATAGGCACTAGACAATCAGGTCGGAAATTGCGCCCCAATTGGGAAGGCCCTTACCTGGTAAAGGAAGTCCTCGGAAAGGGAGCATACAAACTTACTTCTCTCAACGGAAATGACATCCCGCGGACATGGAATGCAGCTAACCTCAGAATCTTTTACCTTTAATTTGTTAATTACTTACTGTTTGTCTTTGTATCTGGGCAGCGAAACACCAATTGAATAATACATGGAATCCATTTTCTTTCAAGAAGGTCAACTATGTAACAATCCCGGTCATAACAGAGGAATCATAAAGCCAACAGCCACAACCAATACAATAAACCAGTATTAACCGCGGAAATATAAATATACGGTCACAACCGACAACCAAACCCGGTCATAACCGAGGTAAAATAAAATAAAACCGTGGACAAAAGCCTGGTGAATTAATTTACCCAAGATAGAAATAAGTCAAGAAAGGCGCCAAGTATCACATCCAAATTCACCCGTAAGATTACAATTATCAATTAACACGTTCAATATCCGCGGAGGAATACAATAATCCTTACAAAAAAAAATGTTCAGCAGATTCAAGCCAATTTCTTGATGACACCCTCCTCCTCGTCAAAATATTGATCCGCAGCCACCATGCCGAAGTCCACCTCAGGAGCCACATGCTTTACTTGACTCATAACCGCTTCAAAAGTTGATTCAACAAGCCCCATGGAAAGCTCCATATGGCAGAGTCGGTTACTCTCGGCCTTGGCACACTCCTCCCTGCAAGCTTCACACTCGGCCTGCGTAGAGTGCAGCAAATCCTTCATCCCCTCTAAAGCTTTTGTTTTCTCCTCCACAAGCCTCTCCTTCTCCATCAACAAAGCATCCTTCCTAGCAATCTCGGTGGACTTCCTCTCATCCTCTCGTACAGCACCGTCAACCTTAGATGCCAATATAGTCGCCCTTTCCTCCAAAGCGGCAAGTTGAGCAGCTAGCTTCCTATTTTCCGCGGAGGTACGTTCCGCCTTCTCCTTCAAAACAGAAATTTCTTCCCTGCAAACCACCACCTCATCAGAATCTATGTCCACATCCAGAGCATAAGTCATCAGCCCGACAGCCTTGCCCAGGTGGCGAAGACTCTGCCCCAGAGCAGCCCAGAAGAAACACCTTCCAATTCCCTTCGATGATCCCTGCGGAGAAGAAAATTCTTGAACTCAGAAAAAAAAGTCGACATCCCGAGGTCACGCCACATTACAAGCGCGACCAACCGGGACGCAATGCTTTTCAGCAGGGGAACTAGGAGCAGAACTCTTCAACTTCTTCCGAGGAGGAGATCGACCACCGGACTTCTTCGAAGAAGAGTGAATGGAAACCACAGAGGAAGAACGAGCAGGTCCTCCACCTTCCACGCGTCCTTCGCTTCCCTCAAGCTGACTGCCGCTTCCTCCGATTGCCTCTGCCTCCCGCATCCCCCGCAATTCTTCTCAGGCGGAGACAACCGAGGATCTGTGAAATTCCTTCAACTTGTCAAATTTCTTCATGGCTTCGCGGAACCTGGAATCTGCAAAACAAATCACATCAAATTCAAGAAAATTCCCGCGGAGCAAGAAAAGCAACAAGATGAAACAGAAGTAAAGAAGGAACAAGATCTACCTAAGTACAACGCTGCCTTTGGACTCTCGACAACCTCCTTAACTTTGAGAGGCCCGTCTTGCGTCAAGGTTATAAAGAATTTCCTTTCAACCAGTTCCTCCTCGGACAGACAAGGTGGACAGTAATGCTGAATATTCCTATCCCAATAGCAGGACAGTACCTCCACCGTGTCTTGATCCCCTTCCCAAAAAGCCCTCCGCCCAGGTGCGGAAAAAACCTTGAAATATTTCCACTTAAATTCTTGGTAAGAATCCTCCCACCGTGAGAAGACTCGAGTGCCAGAATACCCTAAAAAGTATGCCAGTTGTGATACCTAAACTTCGTTCCTGGAACCGCGGAACCCTTCGAATTTATCAAAGTATACAAGCTCAGGAACACGAATCTAGAAAAAGCACAACCTAACTCCCAGGCGAGTGAAAAATTCCTCATACATCCATAGAAAATGCGGAGTATTCTGGTGTCGTGCCATGCATACTCTCTCGTCTGCGGGAGCTTCTTCTAGCCTATACTCATGGTCTTCCAAACCGTCCTCGGTCAACTCTAGAACTTCATTCGCTCGCTCAATATGAACACCGCGAATAATAGAAGGTATGGCAAAAACCTCCAGTTCAATCCACCCATATGACAACTTCTCATGCTTCCCCCAAAGGGGGCGTGGTCGCCTCAACTCCTGGGAATCCTTTTTAAACTTCCCCATTACAACACGACTGAAAAAGAAAAAGGCGACAAGCTCTTATCAACATACTCCCCAGCACAGTAAAACACTCATTATCTACCCTACCCCCAAATCAAAAATAAAAAACCTAAGCAGCAAAAACCACCAGCACAGAAGAAACCAAAATGCAGCAGACCCATTTTCAAGCCAAGAACAAAGAAGAAACCAGAAGTATGCAGCAATGGAAAACACACAGCATTGCAAAAAAGGGGGGAACAAGAATACAACGATACATTCGGGGCCAAAGCAAAGAACGAAGAGAAGCTTACTAGAACTAAGGTCAGCAATTGAAGAAGCACCAGCGAAGAAGCACCTTCCTCCAGGAACAAATGCCAATGACTCGGGAAATTTTCAAATGTGAGAGAGGAAATTCGGAAAACAATAGCATCAGCCCTCCAAGAGGTTATAAATAAAATAGGAAGGGGAAACGAAACGTTTCCCACCAAAAATAATAAAGACCCATCATTACAACTTTGGCACTCATCTCTCGAGAAGGCAAAACGCCCAAAAAGCAAGACATGTGGCATCCATCAAGCGAGTTGAGAAGCCACGTCGCCCGTCAAATCCCACGATCTCCCATAAGGTACGAACTCAACCGTCACCCCTTCCGCGTAAATCAAAGCTAACTCGGACCCCAGTCGCCTTGTGCTCCGAGTTAGGGGGCTCCTGTTATGGACTGGGCCTCTAAAGCCCATTCCGCAGAAGGGCCTAACCCGACCCGCTCGGCCCATCAGAGCTAGCCCTATCTCGAAGGCCCACCCCTCGAAAGAGACATTCCCGGTCCGCGCACTCCGCCTATCCATAGCACAATCAGCTCCCATCACGCTTCGGCAAATCTCATGGCAGAGACCACGGAGTAACCGGGGCAATCAGTCCACGAAAACTGAGGCGTGAAGCAAGACCCATCATCGGCATTCCACAGGTGCAAATAAAAGGCCGGACACCCAGGTATGGGGAGAACTCTAATTCCCATTTTTACATCCACACCTTCTACCTGTACTGACTTTGGCATCGGAGTCCTTGCAGGTACCCACCCGACCGAGACTTCCACGGAGCTCCAGGGACAGAAGAGTACCCCTCTGGTACACTTAAAATTCTCTATGTATCTTTTTTTTCTTCTTCTTTGATTGTACTTCTTGCTATTAGCATAAACTAAACTGCTCCTAGTTAGGGCATGGATGGAAACTCTTCATCGTTTATGTTGTAAAAGTATTACTCTCTATCCAATTTTGGTTTTATTGAATTAATGTTTGCTATTCTATATTGTTTGAACTATTTATATGCTTGATCACCATATAGGTAGTTTGTATCCTTTCTTGAGACTCAGGAGAGTGATTGCAAAATAGGACTAGGCTTAACAAACCATAGGTCGAGCGAGACACAGAGAGGGTTTACCGCGACTTGTGTAGTCGTGTGAAGTGTCTATAGTTTAAAGAATAGCACCCTTAGAATAGTTTTAGACCTCGTAAGAGATTAGAGTGGCCGACCTAGACTAAGAGGGTTACTTGACCTCGAGATAGTCTAGTAACCACTAACCCTGTCCACTAATTATTAATAATTTTCATAATTGGATAGGAGTAGTAACTAGCAACATAGGCAGGAGAATGGAAGTCAAGTGTCCTAACGCCTCTTCTCATCTATATTCTTCAATAAATTTATTTGAGTTTTTTAATTTGTTTGCTTTAATTGTTTTGTTTATTTTCATTAATCCATACAATTAATCACAAAACTCCAAAAAGAACAAATGTAGACAACTAAGAATGTCTATGTTGAAAAATAACGTAGTTACTCAATCTCCATGGGTATGACAACCTGAGTTCCTAAAATATTCACTATTAATTGCTACGATTAGTGCACTTGCTAGCACAATGCGCATGAAGTTTTTGGCGTCGTTGTCGGGAATTCGTTCTTACTACTATTTTACAATAGCAAGTAGACTTAGTTATATTTATTTTCTTTTTTCTTATTCAATTTTTTATTTATTATTTTTGTTTAATTTTTTTATTTTCATCTTTTTAAATTTCTTTTCCTATGACCTTCACAGGTATGCTAGTGATTTTTAGGTTGTATGAGTAGCAACTTGCAGGTCTTGCCACTAGACACTGACATTGAATGTACAAAAAGAAGGTTACAAAGAGAGAGAAGACTAAATGAAGCTGAAGAGGTCGTAGGGGATCAATATAAAGAAGAGGTTCACTCAGACCATGAACAGCTAGAACGCCCACCTCCACCAAAGCAAGTGGTCAGAGAAATCCTACGTAGTTATGGAGGTGGTGGTGTCTTGGCTATCGTGAGGTCACCTATCAATGCTGAGAATTCGAACAGTCATTCCCTGATTAGAGTATCTCAGAAGAATTGCCAATTTCATGGGCTGGCCCACAAAAATGCACAAGATATCATTGATAACATCCTCCAAGAATGTGACAACCATAAGAGGAGAGATGTGACGTCATCATCCTTTGCTTGTTTCCCAATATGTTATTCGAAAAGGCCAAGAACTAGTTGAAATCTCAACCAACTCAAAGCTTCATGTGAAGACCCAATACTTTGATGTAGGAGCACTATAGTGACACGTAATGAGCGAGGAACTGTAGTGCACTGCAACGACGCGGGAGCCACCGAAAACTTAAGCCACCAATCTATGGGCCAGGAGAGAGCACGTCTTCCGACTATATACAGAACTTCCTCACGATTCTATAACTCGTTCAAAGCTTCAAAATTTTCCCACAAGAGCAAAGTTTCTTGCTCATTCTCTCTTTTGTCTTGTGGAGACACAACGTCTTCACCTTGGGTAAATAGCTAGTCCTTTTAGGGATGGCCTAGGATAGTACGCCCTGGTGTCGCTACTTTGGTAGTGGCAGCGCCATGGCAGTCCACTGTTGCTGTGGCAATTTCGAATCATCATAGCGATGCCAACTCACTACACGATGCCTTTCAATTATGTTTTACTATTTTTTTGATGGTGTGGTACTTTTAGTGTCAGCGTTCCTCAGTCTTAGGCTTTTCCAAGTGGGTGGAGGTCCCGGTGCGTCAACGGTGTGCCACATTAGTGATCCGTCAATTGAGTCACTTGTGTTTATGATCATTATTATTATCTTTATCTATTATTTAATTCATTCAGAGGAAGGGGTTCCCGATTTTGAAATAGAAAGGAGAGCTAAGGAGAAAGAGGACTCATCCAAGGGAGCAAAAGGAAGAGATTTTGAGGGTCGTCGCTCACTGTAGAGTGGAAACGCACTACCGTAGCTTGTCGATCGTCTTGCTTTCTGTGATTTCTCCTTGTAATCTGGAAAATTTCCATGTCTATGGATAGCTAACCTTCCTATTGTTGGGATTTGATAAGTTTTATTGCTTGAATGTATTCATCTTAACTTCTTGTATATGAATCTATGTTATTCAATGATTTCAATGAATTGATCTTGCACTTAATGCTTGTTTTAGCTTAGCTACCTAAAGCTTGATTTGAAACTTGATTTTGTGAGTGAAAACTACATCAATGAGTTGGATCTAGATCAAATCATCTAATATTCCTGATTGCTAGATATAGAGTTAGGTTTATTAGTCGTTTTAACAACCAGAGCTATATGGGTTTGCTTTGTTAATTGTGCGAGACATTGACAAATAACAACAAGAACTGAATGATCTTATCATGCTAGACTTAAGTGATTTAAGATAAGAACTGGTGCGAGGGAATCACGAATTTCATAGATCATATGCATGGAATTATTGGATATGTAAAAGTGATGTTACGAATCAAATCCCAGCAGCTTTCTTTATTGTTTACAACTTTTCTCAATTTACTACTTATGCCACTAATTTATGTTTTTACAAACTTCCTAGTAAAAATGATGGATCAACCTCTTGTTGCTTGAGTAACAATATCAAAGAACGACATTGTATTACCAATTCCCAGAGGACGACAACCCTTCCACTATGTAACATCTCGCTATTCCCTTAGTAAAATCCTTGCCCCATAAATGCATATACAAGCTCTCTATCTAGGTTAAAAATATTAGAAACATAAACTCATGCGCTAATAATGTCTGAAAAGGTAATTAATAGTTCACGATTCTGCAGAATTCCGCAGACAGCAAAACAATTACTTTTCCTCGCTAGAATTTAACTGTGGGTCAACGGCATCCGTAAAGAACACTTTTATAAAATAAATTTACAAAAGCCTTGATATGACGTAAATTCCTGACAAGAAAAATTAGTAGATCATGACGGTGTGTTCGAAATATGTTTAGGACACCCGTACATGATGTAACACCCTAGCTAGCTAGTCTATGCTCTGCTTACTAGGTTGTTATCTAGTTTGGTTGGGATATTACTTAGTCCCATTTATGAGTTTAAAAATAATGGTTTCCCATAAAATATGGACCAATTCTAAACTTTTCTTTATACGTATCATAATGTAAATTATGAGCCTAGTTCACGATAGAACATGTATTGCGAGAGGTAACGTAACATACTTAACTTATATCAATTAGACAAAGCCAACATTCAAGTAACATAGAAACAAGTGGTCTATACCATATAGTCACAAATAGTTACTCATGTAGTATCATAGTTAATATGTACAAGTACTTAACATAGTAGTACAAAACATGTAGCCTACTAACTAAGGGAAAAACATGTAGCCTACTAACTAAGGGCTAATGAGACATCTCTAGCGTAGCTCTGGCTACCATATTCCTTTGTTCATCTTCTTCAATGTTGCTCTTCCTCGTACTGCTCTCCTGGAGGTCCTGTCCTTTGTTCTAAGTCAGACCCTGGAGTCATGAATGAGTGGGGTAAGAACGCTGCGCTCTCAGTGGGAAACCATGGGTTCTAGGCAACTTCTTATTCTCATTTATGATCCAGGCCGCTCAGGGATATCTAAGTGTCACAGTTATACTACATCCCTACTAGTTATTAATATTCACGCTAGGCCTGAGCAACTTTATCTATATTACTAGGTGACTGAGGGAATATAATCTTTCCATTATCTAGGTCTTCTATTATTTGCCCTAGCTCTTAAGGAACAAGTTCTCATTCTTACACACTTAGTCTATACTTACATTAGCCTATGGCCATCAATGGCACAGCGAGACTGGTTCGTCATCCCAAAGACATCTCAGGAGGGTAAGTGGGAGGGACGATTCATCTTTTCTTGACTCCCCCGCAGCTGCCACAAAGGACACAGAGGAGGAGGACCCCATGGAGACAGATTCGGAGGAGGAAGAGGACAAAGACCCAGTTGGAGATCTGGACAATGACGCAGAAGAGCCATGACAGGACACCAGTTTACCTTGGCCAGTTTCCCGTGACGTTTTGTTAAGCGTTATGTTTTACTAGCTTTATGTTTTGTCGGTTAATATATGTACAAATTTCTATGTAGGGTATATATGAACTAAGTACTAATGTAAATGATGAACCAACAAATATATGTACAGTAACCTCTATGTATAATATCTGTAAATTAAGTGTTGATGTGAACAATGGACCCTTGTGATGTAAGATCTATATAATCACGTATTGATTCTACTTCAACTGACCTAGTTGTGTTATATGCATATTGAGAGTGTTATATAACTCATCTCACGTGATGTTCCTAATTTCAAGGTAGGGATAACTCATTAAGAAAATTTCAAACGGGCCGCTAGGGTGTTACAGTTTACAACGTAATTAATAAATAAATTTCTTTTAAAAAAATTGGTAATTATTGACGCCATTTTCTGTCGGTAGGAAATTGTTACACAACCTGAAACACCCCTACTTTCAGTCTATGCTATAGTCGTAACATTGATTATAGGGTTGTTATCTGTCTTAGTTGGGGTTACTTCTAGTCCTTACTTTTAACTTGACTAATATTTCGTACTCGAAAATATGGACCATTTTGAAAATCGTTTGTTTACTTTATCAATTTGTAAGATCCCAAGGCCAAACAAACTCCCCTATGCAGTTTGCCATACTTCTGGAAAGGCTGTTGTTGGTTGCCTCCCCCTAAACATCTCGCCCTTGGGCATTCTGCTCCTGTTGCGGTCCTGGCATTGTGGGTTGGGGTTGAACCTGGTCTTGGGTTGCCAGTATTGAGGTTGAAGCGGTCGCTTCCTCCTCTGGTCTTGAGAGGCACTTCCTTGTTCGACCATCTTCCTCTTATGTCTCTCATTCCTTTTCGCAGCTAGGTTCAGTGTGGACTCCTCTAAGATCAGGCACTTGTCCACCAAGGTAGCGTAGTTGCGAATGTCCAAGTGGTTTACTGCCAGTTATAGCTCCCCTTTCAGTCCTCGCCAATACTTCTCACACTTCCATCCCTCGTTGGGATTCAGCTGGTAGGTGCTCGAGTATTGATAGAGTTTCTCGAAGGCAAAAGTGTACTCAGCCACCGTTTTCTCGCCCTGCTTTAACTCTAAGAACTCGGTTTCCTTCTTGTCCCTCATCCCTCGGAGGAAATACTTATCCCTGACCGCATTGGTAAACTATGCCCAAGTGATCGACCCCTCTTCCAGCTCCAGAAAGGGTCTGGTGGTGTTCCACCATTCCCTGGCCATACCTATTAACCTCTTTGAGGCAAACTTGACTTTCTGTGCGTTAGTGCAGGAGACGTCTTCGAATATCTACTCCGTCCCCCTGATCTAGCTGTGTACCACCTCTGGGTCCATGATCCCATCGAAGGTAGGGGGTCTGGCTCTTGCAAAGTTGGCATACTTCTGCTCATCCTCTTCCTGCGCTGTTGGGGGCGCATCCCTTGCAGTAGTTGTTGCGGCCATCTAGGCGGTTACTCGGGCTACTTCTCGTAATATCTCCGTAAGATCTGCAGCGGCAGGTTCGCAATGTGTATTGTCCCTTCTCGGCGACATGTCTGAGCAATTGCACCTGCAAAAATCCTGAGTTAATCAGTCTCAAGAAAAGCTACTGCACACATGGTCAGCACATACAACTTAGTAGGGTATAGACCGTTAATCATGCTCGAAAGAATAGTGCAGCTTAGTCCGTAGGCTCACTTTGACCAAACTGCTCTGATACCAACTGAAATACCCCTACTTTCAGTCTACACTATAGTTGTAACACTGATTATAGGGTTGTTATCTGTCTTAGTTGGGGTTACTTTTAGCCCCTACTTTTAACTTGGATAATATTTCGCACTCGAAAATATGGACTATTTTGAAAATCGTTTGTTTGCTTTATCAATTTGTAAACTAAGAGCCACGTATGGTAGAGAAATATATACAAACGATAAAGTCCCAAAGGACTTAAGCGATATCCGAAATAGAACATGAAGACTATTGCATATATTGGCATAGGTACAAGTACAAGGTCCAACACATAATTACACATCTGCTTACTAATAAATATTACACAAAATTCATAAAAGTCATAGATCTTATACACCAAACAAAACATTGATCGCCCTAACGCGAGAATAGTAACTCTGCTACGGTTCTGGAATTTTCCTGCTACGGCCATCCGTCATCTACCACATATCGGCTTCGTCAATCCACTCGCTTTGTACGCCTGGAACCATAAAGGAGTGGGGTGAGAACTTTTCGTCCTCAGTGGGAACCCTTAGTGCTGCCTATCATTTCGTTACTCAATTATGATCCAGGCCACTCAGGAGATCTCTAAGTGTTCATGCCTACTAAACTCCTACAGATTATTATCTTTTGTCTAGGTCCTGAGTAGCTTTATCTAGTTTACTAGGTGACTGGGGTTCTCTAATCTTGGCATTACCTAGGTTTATGTGCTTATTAACTTTATGTGCTTGAGTGATGTGATACCCAATCACATACTCTCATAGTTTATACTCTTACATAGACCGTCTGGAGGGTTCTCTTGATGACACATAGTACTTACATACATACTCACGTACATACATACATACATACATACATACATACATATATCACATAGCTTATGCATGAGGGAACATGGGCTCTCTTACGCTCGCTGTGACTGCATCCTTCTTATTATTATCTTACACCCGCCTCCTTCGTAGATGTGGCCCTACAGCTATGACCTGCTTTTGCCCAGTATCGTTGATGACCAGGTAACGATTAGCCCGAGCGGTTATGAGCGACGGATGCACGATGTCATACTACATCGCCAACTATAGGAGCAACCATTCAACTGGGGAATGGTGAGGGGTCGGCCCTGTGACTCGACCAGGATTTGGACTCATATACATACATACATACATACATATATACATACCTTCATTTACATACATACATTCATTCATTCATACATACGTTCATTCATTTACATACATATACATTTACCTTACAGTGGATCCACCTATCGTTTGAAAATGAGGTCAGGTCTATGCCTGTACGTAGTATTTAAAATAGGGTCATCTACATAACATATAGAATAATGTCGTTTGAACATAAAGTCAGGTCTATGCCTGTACATAACATTTAAAATAGAGTCATATACATAACATATAGAATAAGTTCAGGCCTATGCCTGCGTATAACATATAACATAAGTTCAAGTCTATGCCTGCGTTCATATTCAACCAATCCATCTTGATGGACTGGTGAGGGGGCGTGTCTGTTGGACGTCCCAAGAGAGGGAATAATCCTAATCATATAACTACATTCTTTAAGGCACACTGGACCCTCTGGGGTCGAAGCCTTTTAAGATATCACTTTTTTCCCGAAGATTCAATTATGATCTTTAAACATTAGGTGACTACTTTCTAGTTATCTAAGGTTGTCCTAAAGCCTGAGTGAAAACCATTCCTCATGATGCACTATATCATAATACATAATCATTAGAAAGGTTACACATAAATCATACGGAAAAGTGTTTTTTGGAAACATGCGGCCCAAGATAACTTGACAAACTTCCTTCCCTAGTTCAGGTTAGCTTGGTGACCTAGAGCTTTCCAGGTTATTCAACACCCTCGAGAATTCCCAGCTCACTTAGTCACCCTCTCCAGGTTTCCATGGAAAAACCAGGTGCCCTTACGCCGCTCAGTGGTCCCTGAAGCCATTTAGATCACAGAATTTTCTTTCAAAACCATCCCTTAAAACATTCTTCAGGCCGTTCAACGGCCCTTGAAGCAATCCCAAGTCACAGAATTATTTTCAAAGCATTTTCTAGGATTAAGCCCTAGGCCGCTAAGTAGTCCCTGGAGGCCGCTTAGCACCCTGGGTGTGACTTAGGGTTACCCTTTGTTATTTTGCTTTTCTTTCAAATCGTTCCCATGCCCACTTCTTAGGGATTCACCACAAGTTCCAACAACCATAATACAATAATATTTAGCTCATAGTACACATCAGAACTATCCAAACATCATTAACCTAGCATCTCTAACATAATACACAATAAGAGCATATCAGCAAACACAATCACATAGAAGCCACCAAGGAGGTGAGCAAGCTAGGTTTACCCACCTTCTAAGAGTCTTGTGGATGGTTAGGAGGGTAAGACAAAGTTTCCAATAATATGTGGCTTTCCTGGCTAGGTTTCTGGTTTCCAATAGCGTAACGACAGGGTTTCTGAACGGAATGATTTTCAGCAGAGACTAGGAAATGAGAAAGTGAAGAAATGAAGAGCTATGGAGGGCTATTTATAGCCTCCAAGGCTGAATGGTCTTGGCCATTCATGGCCACATAATTTCCATGAAAAGAAAAAGGCAAATAAAAGAAAAAGAATGGATGTGTTTGATGAGTCATCTTTGACTCATTAACCAAGAATGCTTGTGGACATTTAGAGAGAAAAAAAGAGAGAGAGCGAGAGCTGTGAGTCTGATTCCCCTTGTCCTTGGGCCCCACTTTTCTGTCCGGTTTGATCGTGTTTTGTCGTACGCTATCAGGGTGCTTCGCGTACGGTCGTCCGAAAAATATTCCGATCATATTTTCGTGATCTCCTAATTTTTCTAGTGAGAAATTTAGGTTCATCCAAGGTATTTGTAAATTTATTTTCCCTAGAGTGTTCTTTGCAGATACCTTTGATGCATGATTAAATTCCAGTGACGAAAATCAATAAATTCAGTGTCTGTGGATTTTCGCGAAATTGTGAACTATTGCCTTATTTGGTGCTTTTAGGGAATAAAATGGGGATTTATGATTCTAATCTAATTATTTTACTTATATTTCTATTGGTTGTGCGAAATCTTTATAAGAGAAAAAATCGGGATGTTGCATAACTGACATGTTTAGCTTATTTCCAATGCACTTGGTTGTCGAAAACTGGCCGACTGATTTCTTTTTGGGTTAATTATGTTTTTGGTCCCTATGAAATTTGAAAGTTCGGTTTTAGTCCCTGCATAAAAGTTTTACTCCTTGCAAAATTGTAAAATTAGGTTTTAGTCCCTGGGGTGGGGTGAGGGTTGACTGGGCTGACGCGACGCTGGCGCAGCGCGCCACGTGGGATGCCACGTGGCATAACCCCC
>QANU01066754.1:0-61492 GCA_003254905.1 Nissolia schottii | reverse complement strand
TTGTTTTTTTTTTTTTTTGAAATGGGTCGGGTCTAAATTTGGGTCGAGTCGTGGGCCTGGGTTGGGTTTTGGGGGGGTTATGCCACGTGGCATCCCACATGGCGCGCCGTGTCAGCGCCACGTCAACCCAGTCAAACCTCACCCCACCCCAGGGACTAAAACCTAATTTTACAATTTTGCAGGGACTAAAACTTTTATGCAGGGACTAAAACCAAACTTTTAAATTTTACAGTGACCAAAAACATAATTAACCCTTTCTTTTTTATGTTGATAAAATATACTGAGAAGGATATTATTGATGGATTCTGGAAGTCAATAAAGTCATCGATAATTCTAGAATTCGTTGATAACATACGTAACTCCGTCAGTAAATTCATCGCTATTGAGTGTTTTTCTAGTAGTCTATCAATGGATTAATTAGCATTGAGAAATAACTAATGCAATATGTTTAAACAAATTGTTCATACCCCCATAAATTAACTTTCTTAATATAAAATTAATCAATAGTGGTCTTGGTTAATTTAAAAGCTGGATTTAATTACGATAGGTTACAAAATTGTGATGTTTATTGGTAACTTTGAATTGACAACAGTCATGGAGGAAAGAAGAAGGTGATGCTTCTCACTAGTTTGCTGGTTATGTATTCATTTACAGGAGCCTTCTAACTTGGTCCCAGTGTAGTTAATGACCAAATTGGTTCTTGTAGAAAATAAATTTAATACAATTACAATTTTGTCCCCCCCCCGCAAAAAATCTATTTTCCCTCTTTCTTTCTCTAGTGCTTGACCAAATCTGGGGAAGGGTAAAATTAGTTAATCAAATAAAAATATTATTAAAATACAAATATAAATTATTATATGATTATTTTTACGTATAATCATAACTATTTATTTATTTTTGAATGGTTGAGATTTAGATACCAACTTTGTCCCTAATCTAGGTCGGTCCATGAGTCTTCTAGGGGGGGCCGGGGGGGATGTGTTTAATCCTAATCGGAGCCCTAAGCATATATAAGGTGCTTGGTGAATGGTGATTGTAAAAAACCAAAATCCGGCGCCAATCTTGGGCCCTCCTTGTTGCATGTGAGGCCCATATTTTATGCTTTTAACATTTTGTGGGACTTCTTGTTTTTGATTTTTCACCCTTTTGAATTGGCAACTAATTCACAATAATTGCTGCTTGCTACTTGCTACTTGCTCCCTAATTGTCCTTTTATATCTAGATAGCAGTAAAGAGCTTATAAAATATTCAAGCAGCCATAAACATTGATGATAGCCCTCCTCCTACTTTGTCTATATATATTGACCCTCTTGTGCCCTCATTTTAGTTATCATAGTGCTCTACAAACACCACACCCACCACCATCAATACACACACACACACCCCCCCCTTCTCCCCCCATTTACTTTCTAGTTCACTTCACTTCACTGAGATACATACTTTCCCCCACCATGGCCGCCGGAGACAACGTTGTGGTGTCTAATGTTGAGCTAGAGAGGTTGCTTAGCATGAAAGGAGGCAATGGAGAGGGCAGCTATGTCAACAATTCCCAAGCACAGGTATACCCTTCTCTACATATTCTTTTTTACCTCTTCATGACTGCTCAATAAATTCATTAATATCACCAACACTCTCCCCCCCTTCTCTCTCTCTCTCCATTTGCTAACAAAATGAAGCCTCTAAACCCAGCTTTCAGCCACCATATTAAAACGAGACTCTCACACCTTTTTCAAAGTATAAGCTAACAGAGAATGAATAAGATCTAGCTTTTTAGATTAGGTCCATAAGTCATAACTAACTTATGGACCTAATCGAAAAAGCCAGAGAGCTTATTCATCCTCTATTATAAGCTTTTGCTCCGCATGCATTTTTAATTTTGAACCACCCATATCAAATCCCTTAGCTTCCGTGACTTTCAAAGCGGCGGAGCGAAAGACAAACACGTTAATTTATTAGCCTGTGACAATACATAATTAAACGACTGACTCGGTAAGACATCACAATATTTTCAATACATAAAAATTAACCTCTGCGTGCACACAGTTATATTCACATCATGATGATATTGTTGAGATTATGCAGGCCATACACGCCAAGTCCATGCTTCACCTTCTGGAAGAAACCCTAGACCGAGTCCGGCTCCGTTCCCCCGACGTCCCGTTCGTGGTTGTCGACCTGGGGTGTTCGTGCGGCAGCAACACCATCAGCGTCGTCGACGTGATGGTCAAGCACATCGCCAAGCGCTACGAGGCGCTGGGGCTGGAGCCGCCCGAGTTCTCCGCCTTCTTCTCCGACCTCCCCAGCAACGACTTCAACACCCTCTTCCAGCTGCTCCCCCCGCTGGCCTGCAGCTACGGGGCCAGCATGGAGGAGTGCCTCGCCGCCAGCAACCACCGCCCCTACTTCGCCGCCGGGGTCCCCGGCTCCTTCTACCGGAGGCTCTTCCCGGCGAGGTCCATCGACGTCTTCCACTCGGCCTTCTCTTTGCATTGGTTATCTCAGGTAATTAATGCTTTGCCTTAATACATCGCTTTTGTCCTGTTGTATTTGAATGTCATTAATTTGAGTAAGAACAAAGAGGTTTTTAAGAGTTGTGTGCACTTTGACATCAAATCTTACAACTTTTTAAAATGTTCGCATGTGTGACAAATTCAGAAAAGAAAAATCCTAGGGTAAGGGGAGAAAAAAAATAGTGATTTTTTTTTAATGGGGTATAATTAGAGTAATCATTATATAAAATAAAGTGATAGCTATTTAAAGACCCTAACAAGTATATATACCCCGAGATTAGAAAAAAAATCTCGCATGCTTTTACATTTTTACGTGTTTATGGAATCACAAAATAAAGAGTGAATATCGACTTAGTTGTGTTTCTCCATTAAGTGATTCCATTTTTTCTTGTTTTTATGCAATCTGAAGTGGTTAAATTGCATAATTCAAAGCATCGTGTGACTGTCATAAAAGCTTTTGGCGGGGAGGCTTAATTTTCTCTACCTTACTAATTAGTGTTACTTTTCCGGCGGTTTGGCGTCTTTGTAATAAAGATCCATACCCTCTTTTTGAAAAATACAATAAGTAGACCTGAACTTATCTAAAAATATTTAAAAAAATTAAAAAAAAATCGGACTTTAAGGTACCATATATTTATTGGAAGCTTTTGGTCAATAGCGGTTACGTCTGTTTTGCTAAACCATTTTTTTAAGCATTTTCTACCTTTTTATGACTTTCTTAAGGTCTCACTCACTCACAACGCAAGTCACCCACCCCACCCATCAAGCAAAACTCGAAGAATCTGTCGAGTCTCTATGCAGTGTTGTCCACGACAAAATTATAAAATTATTTGCCACTTCCCGAGGATAATATAACGAAACCCCCCTTCCATGTGTGAGGCGTTAATTTGAAGAGTAAGTCTCAAATTATGGCCAAAAGTCCACGCAACAAACTCTATAGGTCTCCGGAGTTGAAATAAAGACCCTATTTTAGGGACATGGTGACGTACGTATTTGGACTGATTTTCAAGGGAAATGGTTTTTTAACATCACTTAGAAATCTTCTCATGCGCTTCATTGAAAGGACAAAAAAAAAAAAAAAGGTCAATATATAAACATAAGTATTGTTTAACATCGCATCCCATAGTATTAATACACGCGATTAGTTTCTAATCTGGAAGTTCAACTACCACATACACTTCGCTTTTCAATGCACGCATAGTAATTAAGACACACAACGCGTAACGATTAGGAATAGACTATAGAGCCAATAACCCAATTAGTCCGGAGTCTAGGATATTATAAACAAGGAGAAAATGTAATTAGGAGGGTATAAAAATTGTATTAAGTCTAATCTTACCTCTCTCTCTAAAGATCTTCTTTCTCTTAATTCATCTCCTTCTTTAGGAAGGTTTTCCATCACTATCCATTTCCTTTTGTAATTCAATATCAGAGAAAACGTAAAAAGAACACCAAAATTATACCATTAATATTCATAATTCAGCATTTACAATTTTACTACCTAGTTTGATTTTTGGAGTTTAATAGTATTTGTGGGGGGGCCGGCTGAAGGATCCGGTTACCAAAAGAGACACACATTACCGATATTATAGAAATGCACTAAATCTTTTGGCTTTTGTGTGGGGGTTTTGGGTGGGGCCCATTCTTCAGGTGCCTGAATCTGTTATGGACAAGAGGTCAAGCGCGTACAACAAAGGGAGGGTGTTTATCCATGGCGCAGGGGAGACCACAGCAGCTGCTTACAAGAGACAGTTCCAGGCAGACCTGGCAGGGTTCCTGAGCTCAAGGTCCGTGGAGATGAAGAGAGGGGGGTCCATGTTCTTGGTTTGCCTGGGCAGGACCTCGGTGGACCCCACGGACCAGGGTGGGGCTGGTCTCCTCTTCGGGACCCACTTTCAGGACGCCTGGGATGATCTTGTCCAGGAGGTAATTATGGTATTTTTTCCCACGGTATAACATTTGTATGCGTGCTTTAATTTTGTCACTTCAACAGTGCACACCACGACCGCACATAAAAAAGCCTTGGAATATTAGAGAGATTTGGTCACATTGGCAGACCAGAAAGGAGGGTTTTGCTATATGAGCCCTTGAGATGTTAGAAATTGGTTTACACAAAAGCATGAAAAAAGCATGAAGCCCCATCACTTACCTTGGTGCTTTTGTGCGAGAGAGAATGTTTTTTAGTGTCTGAATTTTAAGGTTTCAAATAGCGTTTTTTTTTTCTTTTACAAGAAAAATAAGAAGAGAAAAAAAAATAAAGTAATGTGTGTATCAATTTTTGGATATAATTGAAGAGGTAAAAGACATTATGAAATATTTTTAAATATTGGTTGAAAAAAAATTAAGATTTACTTTTCACCGATGTTTAAAGGTGGTTTCTCATCTATTCCATGAGAAAAGTTTTTCATGCTATTTAATTTATCAATTTTCACAATTTTTATCACTAAATTTATTGGATTTTTTTATTATTTCATGTTCTAATATGTCATATTAATAAATTGTATGGTTTAATGTGATAGATTGATAATACAATATTTGTAAAGAAGTACATCATAAGCTCAAATGGTCTGCAAATCTTTAAACCTCTTATAAGTTGACCTTTTCTGATTTAACTAATAAAAAATTTATTACGATCATATAAAACATGAAATAGTAACAAAATTCGATACATTCAGTTGTAAAAATATAAAAAAATGGATAAACTATGTAGCATGAAGTATTTACCCTCCTAGGATAGGATAGATAAGAAACCACCCTAGTTAAATGGTGTTTCATAAATGCATTAAAAGTGTAACAAATAACATTACACAAAAATTGCTCAGAAAATGATCAAGTATTTTAGAAATCACAATAACTAATCTTGCCATCATTCAAACAAGTTGATCTCAGCCGTCTGTTTGCCACAACAAATTGATCATGCCATCCACATACATACATACATATATATATATATATACACACACATATATTCCATATCATGATCATGTCGGAAAAAATGATAATTAACTGCTGGCTGGCAGCTGGTCCATAATATTGGCCAACAATTAGGTTTTGGATGTTTAGAACACAAAAGCATTATCATATCTTAAAGCAAGACAAGAAGGATATTGTTGCATGCATTCATCTGATCATTTTTTATATCTAATGATTTGTACACTATGGGACCCAAAAGCAGTGTCTTCGAACAGAGCCCAAATCATACACCTACCTATTACCCTCTACCATAACAATTAACATGCTAATCAAGAGAGTACGGAATTTAATGAGACCTTCTTAATATAGGATGCCCTAAGCATTTGGAGTAATTATATTCAAATACTTAA
The DNA here is from genome assembly GCA_003254905.1 of Nissolia schottii. Classification (NCBI taxonomy): domain Eukaryota; kingdom Viridiplantae; phylum Streptophyta; class Magnoliopsida; order Fabales; family Fabaceae; genus Nissolia; species Nissolia schottii. The sequence continues at coordinate 55,659 of QANU01066754.1, read as the reverse complement.
ACGCTTGTCCTAGCGTACTCATATACTAATAACATCAGTTAAAGGATAATAATTGATATACTAATTGGACCTTTCAGAAAGTTACATATGGAATAGGACTCTATTTTTATTTTAAGCTCATAAACTAATGTAAATGGACTGTGTTATTAAACTCCTACATGTTATTTGAGTAAAGAAAAACTTCTGTTCTGGACTATTCATTATCTAACATCTTAATTTTGTGGTTTATTGTTGTCTTTCACTTTATAATTTTAATATAATAATTGGTGCGTTAAGTGATAAATCATACAAATAAATTCTTTTATTTTTACTCTAGAAACATTTAAATATTTGAATTTGAATTATCTAAAACGAAATGCTAATTTGAATAAATAAAAAAAGTAAGTTCCATACCCTTAATCAATAAAATATATTGTGTATGAATACTACTACATTAATCGCCATAGACACTTCCCTCTTTCTAAAGTAATTAAAGGATCCATGTCCGAAGAATTTCTATGCTGAGATGGACCGCTTTCGTTGTCACTCCCTTTAGGCTAACCACTTACACTAAAAGCAAAAAAGAAAAAAAAAGAAATTTAATCGAGTATGGCATGAGGTCATTAGTACCCTATTTTCAACTTGAGATTAGAATTGGTCAATTGTTACCTTTACGCTTTCAAAACAATCAAAACATATGGCCTTCTTTTATCCTAAGCATTTTGTAAAATCAATGGCATAAGGATGTTAAATCAATCATGTGCGTGGTTTGATTGATAGCAGGGATTGATTAGCAGTGAGAAAAGGGACAACTTCAACATCCCGGTTTACGCGCCGAGCCTCCAAGACTTCAAGGAGGTGGTTGAAGCCGACGGCTCGTTCGCCGTGGACAAGCTCGAGGTTTTCAAGGGAGGGAGCCCGCTCGTGGTGGACCGGCCGGACGACGCCGGCGAGGTCGGGAGGGCTATGGCCAACAGCTGCAGGAGCGTGTCTGGGGTCCTCGTCGACGCCCACATCGGCGACAAGCTCAGCGAGGAGCTGTTTCTGAGGGTGGCGCGCCGAGCCGCGAGCCAGGGGAAAGAGTTGTTGGAGCAACTGCAGTTCTTTCACATAGTGGCGTCCCTTTCTTTTGCTCAATGTGAAGAGACATAGCACGTATGAAAAAGAATGTTATTCGTAGCGCTTTTTGGGGATGTTTTTAAAATCGCTAGATGTCTTTTAAATATTAGTTAAGAATAACTCTAATCTTTTATCTTAACTAATATTTTAATGACGTTTCAGCGTACTTTTTAAAAATATCATTAAAAGTGGTACGAATAATGTTATTTGAAAAACTCTTTAAATATATCGAACAGACCATTAAAAAAAATCGACCTTTTGAAGTTTTTCCTCACTTTTACTTTCTATCTTTTCTCTCCCCTCCTTTGTGTGGAAGAATTCTCGAGTAGACATTAACTTAAGAATTCTCATTTAAGCGTACACACAAAATATGTAAACCCCACAAACATCATTAAGATATCTTCGCATGTTTGTGGGTTTTATTAACTTTTTGTGTGTAAGATTTAAATGAAAATTCTTACGCCTATCTCTACCCTAAATTTCTCCTTTGTGTGTTGTTAAGAGAGACAGAAAAGAGAGGTTTCACCGTTTATTTATCCCTAATACTTGCCGCTGACCTCTGTTTTCGCCCTCTTTTGACGGGTGCCNGTTTTTCTTGCTGCTGACCGTAGTCGCTTTCTAGTTTCTACCCATAGTTTGTGCTTTCTGAGTTGTGTCCCCTTTGGACCCGAACTAAAGAAAGCTAGGAAACTCTCTTGCTCTCTTCATGGTGTACATGTCCATATTCTGTTAAAGTTGCATGAATTGGAACGTTGTGTGTGTGCCTTTTGTACCTAACAATTGCTGGGGTGTTGAATATGCCATTTGATGACTCATCTCTGCTTTTTTTCTTTCTTGCGACTGTCAGTCCAACACCATTTTACTTTTTTTTTTTTATATATTTCAATTGCCGTTCTAATGCTTTGATATATATATAATTGTGACTTAGTTGGTTAAGTTGTATTGATTTGACGTATTTCTTATGCCATTGGATGAAATTTTAATTTTTAATGGGTAATCATTTTAATAAAATTTGATTTAATAATAAATAAGGTGAGAGTCAGTCCATTGTGACGCACGTTATAAAAGTGTAAATATCATTTTTGATAGTAATTTATGCGCCGTTGTAAATAAAATAAACGTTAAGACGGCTTTTTAAGTATATACAAAAGCTAGCTGGTTACTTTTCAGGTTAGTTTATTGAAGTATGTCAATCAAGTTTTGCTAAAACTGCTACTATGTTGTGAACAAGAAGAAAATATGATATGCGTATTTAATTGGTAAATTAAAAAAAAAAAAAAGAGATGAAAATTTAAACACGGAAACAGGATCGATGACCAGGAATGCTCGTATGAACCAAACGGAAAACAGCAGGAAAGAAACAACAAAACACGAAGAAGAAAACAACACATCCACTGAATTATTTGTCCCCGTTCACGCATATGATAGCGAAGGCCGCTTTAAAAAAAGAACACTAACATGAAGCAAGGGAAAGAGTCATATATATGTGCATAAAATGAGGAACAGGTAATTAAAGAATAAAGAAATCACATGTTACAGAATTTGACAAAATTGACATTCATATGTTACAAAAATATTCATATTGAATCAGAAGAAAGGACTCTAGTGTGATAAACTAGAAACGCTCTCGCTCTTCAAAATCCGCCGCTGTTTTGTATACAAATTACAACACAAATGATAATATCTGACTCTTCTTTTCGGCGGTCTTCAACTAACCCTACCTTTTCCTCTTCTTGCTACTTTGACTTGTGGTCAACCATTTCTTTTGCGTGAACATTTTTCACCTTTCAAATTGGTTTTACTTTCTCCAAAAGAAACTGCAGTCCCCTGACAAAAAAGTATAATTGCCGTTTACCAGCATTAAAAAGTAGCTCAACAGATAAACCTCATTCCCCATAGTCAGAGAAAAAAAGAGAGCTACTTTCTCTAGCTAGTAGCCACTGAGTGATAATCACTGCCGAGCTGACGCATAAAACAATAATTAATGTTCACCCGGATGCTCTTATCTTTTTTCTGCATTCGGTGATTTTGTTCAAGAATAATGTTATTGATATCTCTTGAGTGCATCTTTGAAGGAAGACATGCAGATTAAGTCAAACATCAGTTGACAGTGCCTAGGGCCGTCAAAATAGACTCGGTCCGTTTACTCGGCTAAATGGACGGACTTTACATACAAAAAATAGGCCTGGAAAAATTTTAAAAAAATTAAACCGGCCCGTTTAGCCCGCAAACCGGCCCGTGAACCCATGAATTTTTTTTTATTTTTTAAATAACCTTTTTTTTTGAATTTTTTAAAATTTTTTAATTTTTTTTTAAAAAAATAAACGGGCTAGCGGGCGGCCCCCGTTTAGACCCGCGGACCGACCATAAACGAATAGTTAGTCATAACAGTGCATCTAGCATTTCTCTCACTCAAATAGTTAATAGACACTAGAATTGAACTTTATCATGTGAAATTTTTTTATGATTTTGTTACGTGAAGGTTTTATATGATTTAAAAGTTAATTATTTACATGAAAACATGACCTTGATAGAACATTGTGACATGTTTGTTACATGTAGTCGATCTCATGTAGTGAGATAAGGCTCTATTGTTGTTATGTGTAAATTTTTATTATTGATTGTGTTTTCTTATGAAATTTGGACTAAGTACATTTCTTAATTGATACTTGATAGTGCAAATTTAGACATGATAAGGTCAAATACAAATTTCACATTGAGAAAATCAATTTCTATAGTTCAGGATACCTCAAAATTTTTGTTCAGTTATATTTAAAAAGTGGTACGAATAGATGTATAAACTCCGCTGCAAAATGTGAAAATATAGACAAAATGGGATTGCAATGCTTTCACCTAATGGTCCTTCCATGTTTGAGTCAATACAGCATGTCCAATATAAAATATAAAGGCAAAATTCTTTAAATGAAAAAATATGAAGACAAAATTCATAGCATAATTGTTCATCTATTACCAGTATATAAGTGATAATATATATTGATTTTTCCGTTCAAACATGGCTGTAGGTTTCCGGATAGCATGCTTGTATAATTTAGCAGTCAAGGGTTCACTGCTGACTAGAAGGACAATCTGGCCTTGTTTACTTTGACTGCATCTGTCTACTCATCAATTCAACACAAGGTTAAAAGGAAAGACCTAAAGGGGAAAAGCAAAGTTAGTACAAAGAGTACCATAATTCAAAAAAAATTATATTTTCACACCAAGGTTGGTGCCAAAGAACAACTCATATATATCACGGGCTCACAATATGTGTGAGTTAGTGTTTTGGCGTTTCATTGTGTGTATTCCATGATGTAAGAGAGTTTGGTGTTTAACTGTTTTACACCACCTTAATGTTAGAATAACGCCACTGTATCATTTATAAAGGTGGATTTTTTGATGCCCTCATATCCTCTCACGTCAAATAATATAATTTAATATTATATCAACTTAAAAATTGCTAATTAATCATAAAAATATTTATAATGATATCTTTATTTCTATTTGGTTACATAATTTCTTTCATTCTTTATTTTTGAAAATCAAATCCAGTTAAAAAAAATAATTAAGCACCCTAAATAGCTATATAACTTGAGAATTCGATTTTTAAAAATAATAAATTGAAAAAACAAATAATAACCAAACATAAATTAAAGTATCATTATAAATATTATTATAATTAATTTGACAATTTATAAATTAATACAATATTAAATTACATTTGTTCGAAGTAGGAGGACATGGTGCTCTTAGAATCCACCATTTTTCAAATCTTCATAAATGGGTCTCATTACATTTATACGGCTTCATTACATACTTGTAGACTATAATATGAGTTAGAACACAAATTTACAATTGTATGCGCCTGAGTCTGAATTCGCCACATCCTGTGTCGAATTCAGACATTTAAAAAAAAAAAAAGAAAATAAGTCTGAATTTGTGGTGTGGCGAATTTAGACCCTAAGAGTCTCAAATCGCCACAGCCTGTGGCGAATTCAGACCCTTTTAAAAAAAAAGTCTAGGGTCTGAATTCACCACAACCTGTGGCGAATTCAGACTTAGACTCATACAAATGTAAATTTTTTATATGAAACATATTATGGGATATAAATCTTTGGGGGATATAAATGTAATAAATCTTCATAAATGAAATTGAAGAACTGATCAAGAATATGCAAGTTCGTGACAGCATCGTAGAACTAATGTTGTGGTTAAAGACAATAGCAAGAGGACAAGTAATAGATCAGAGGATCAGAGCAAAGCAAAAGCCTGGGACTCACAAGGTGGCATCACTCGAAGACAAGAGTGTTGAGCCATCCTAAGCTGCTCTATCGCCGCGTTCCACTGGCCCTCTGTGCCAATTGTCTCTTTGCTTCTCGGGAATTGACCATGAATGCATGTTTCCGGTTAACTGGAGTGCAAAATTTCCAATTAGTTGTTGATATCCATGCATCAGTGAAGGACAAGACGAATTTATTGCAATCCTTAAACAAACTTTTGAAGGCAACCACTCCGAAACTAATTAGTACATTAACTGAAATCTAGATCTTATAGAAACGCGAGAGAAACCACCCATGAATTCCGTTTCTTTGTATAAAAAAATGAAAAATGAAAATGAACTCTGTTTCTTCTCCACTTTACTTTTCATATAAGGTAAGATCGGATTAGCTTAGTCTTTCTTAAAGGCAAAAAGTAAGATTGAAAAAAAAAATGTATGAGTTAAATTTAACCTTTTAAAGTTAGAGATTAATACATGTAATTAATAAATTAAGGAACCAAAATCATAAATTAAGAAGGATCTTTTATAAGGTTTTATGAAATTATATTGACACTCCCTCTATTTATGAAAATTACAACCATCTCCTATGATAAACACTGACATCTTCTAGTGATAACAAATTTTCAGAAGATTATATTTTCTTAATCTATTTTTTGTGGGCTATAATTATATATAATTATGAATATAATCATATTAGTTATTTTATAACTTATAATATGCTGGTCTCACTAATGTTTAATAAAATTAAATAAAGTAATAAGTCATACTACTTTATTGGTTTGGGTCTGAAATGGGTAATGATCGTTCCACCTATTTTTTAATGGCTTTTAAGATTTTATGAGAATTACTAGCCAATTATAAATAGGTAAGGAGGGTTTTGGTCCCCAACACACCAAAATCACTTTGCATTCTCTTTCCTTATCAAAAGAGCTACGCTCAAGCCCTAATAAGGATTCAGAGATTTTGGTTAAGGAAGGCCAAGAACCGCATATTCAAACATCAATCATTCTTATGGATTCAAGTATGTTTCCACACATTTGATATTTATTTTTCTTAATAATTTGACATAGATGCTCCTGGTGTCATAGGATTAAGATTTTCTATCAAGTGGTATCAAAGTCATCTATGATTAAATCATTAAGAAATGATGTTGATGTTTCAATTTGGTTGTCTTTAGAGTACTTAAGAAGGAGTTCAAGGATTAAGCGGCATGAGTCTATGAAGTTTGCTTAATATATCGTGATAGCATGCGCGTGTGTGCGCACACACACACATAGAGGCATGCATAACTGCAAACCAAAAGAAACCCCTGTTGTTGAAGGAGACAAGCCTAGTTTCATTCAATGCCTTAAGAATGGTTTTAAAATTAAAGAAATATAGAAGTTTTCCTATGCTTTGGTAGTAGGAATTCTAATGTGTGCTTAAGTTTGCATGCCTACAAATATTGTGTATATGTTTTTTTGGATGTTAAGCAGATATTTGAGCAATTTGAATGGATCATCATATAACATCCATAAGGTTCTTACGATATCTTTAGAGAGCAAAACACTTCATGTTCACAAACAGGAAGTTAGATCAGGTAGAGATTATTAAGGATTCAAACTTTAACTTTGGTGGTCCAAAATAGTCATAGATCCAATTTGAACTACATTTATATGTTTGGTGGAGAAGCTAAAGAGTGTTGAGTAGACACTCGTTGCTTCCTCTACCATTGCATTTGGTTTAATAACTTGTTATGAGGCATCCAATTATGTAAAATGACTACGGACTTTTGTCTTAAGGGCTGCAAAACTATGGAAAAAATTGAAAGACCATTAAATTGGATTGTGATAATGTTTCAGCAGTCATATAAAGAAAGTTGAGAGTGGCTAATTGTCTACAGAGTATATTAGCACAAACTCCATGATTGCGGATACACTCACTAAGGAATTACCAACCAAGGTTTTTCATGAGCATAATGCTCATATGGGTGTAATATCATTTTAATGATATGTTGGATCAGTGGGAGTGTGCATTGTGATGCTCATTTACGTCAGACAAACCTTTTGTTTAAGGATATTTTTTTCTGCAGAAATAAAGTATTCAATTATTTTGTTTTCACTCTAAATTATTTTTATCTGATAAAGAATAAAGTTGGTCCAGTTAGAAATAGACATGAATGAGATCATTTTTCATGTAATTTCCATGTTATTCATCCAAACTTGATCTATGTCGTTGAGTATATTAGTATGGTGATCATTGTGGTTTAGTCACGACTTTAATGTGATGAAAGCTACAGTAGTTCCATTACTAATATATGAGATGGACTAGATTGTTTAAGTAGTTAAATAGAAATAGCATTCATATGTGCATTTAAAGTTTATTTTGTGATATGATTATCTCGAGACAATATATATAGCCCAAGTGGGAGATTGTTAGGAAATTATATTTCCTTAATTTGTTTTTTGTAGGCTATATATATAATTATGAATATAATCATATTAACTATTTTTGTGACTTATAATATGTTGGTCTCACAAATATTTAACAAAATTAAATAAAGAAATAAGTCAGATTACTTTATTGGTTTGGGCCCAAAATAGGTAATAGTCGCTTTACCTATTTTTTATTGGCTTTTATTGCAGTCTCCTTGCCCATCAAAAGAACTACGGTCAAGCCCTAATAAGGATTCATAGATTTTGGTTGAGGAAGACTAAGAACTACATATTCAAACATCAATTGTTCTCATGGATTCAAGTATGCTTCCACACATTTGATATTTATTTTTCTTAATGATTTGATGTAGATGCTCTTGTTGTCATAGGATTAAGATTTTATATCAAGTTAGACTTCCTTTGTTATTAACATGATTTTTTTTTTTCATTATAGCCCTCATTTTTAAGCTCAACAAATTTCACAATCTCCTTTGGGTTTCTCTTACAAGCAAAGAGAGAGCCAGAGGGGAGTTGTGAAGTCTGTTGACTGTAAAAATATGAGGGACATAGTGAAAAAAAAAATATCTTACTCTAAACTCTGTTATCATTTGAAGAAAGACGTGTCGATCAAGGGAGATGAGTATAGTTTTCCTTAATAAAGGGAGTGTCGATATAATTTTACTGAATCTTAGAGAAGACTAGTATAATTTTTCCAATTAAAATTAGTTTAAGAGGATAAACTATCATGTTGTGGATTTAGCTTAGAGTTCTTAGCGAAGCTAGTGGGGGAATAGGAACGAATAGAGGGTTGTCAATAGAGGGTTAGGACAACCTTAGATAACTAGAGAGATTATCACCTACCTATGGCTAGCTCATAATTAAACATAGGAAACGAGTTTAGATCTTGAGTGGTATGTTCCTAGTTGTGAGTTCAGGAGAATTGTACTAGAAACACAGAGACAGACCTTTCCCGTCAGGAGAGCCTGACCAGACGAGTAAAAGAGACAAACCTTTCCCATCATGAGAGCCTGACCAGACGAGTAAAAGAGATAGGCCCTTCCCGTCAGGAGAGCCTGACAAGATGTGTAAGAGCTATGGTTCGCTTCCGGTTACGCCGTCAGGGCGGCCCCTCGCCACCCGGTAAGGGGGTGGAGTCATGTTGGCTCGAGGAATAGATAGAAAAGGTTAGGTCGTACACCACCAGGGGAAGAGTCCCAAGGTGTACGAGGAGGTGTGGTTAAGTCCGCTTCCGGTTACGCCGTCAGGGCGGCCCCTCGCCACCCAGAGGGGTAGAGTCTTGTTTGCCACGAGGAACATACATAAAAGGTTAGGTCGTACACCGCCATGGGGACGACGGTCCCGAGGTGTGCGAGGAGGTGTGGATAGACGGACAAAATCCCCGGGAGAGCCTGGCAAAAGCTATGACAGACAGACAGAATCCCCAGGAGAGCCTGGCAGAACTTATGAGAGATAGAAAGAAATCCCCAGGAGAGCCTGGCAGAACATATGAGAGATAGACAGAAATCCCCAGGAGAGCTTGGTAGAACGAATAAGAGAAGTTAGCATGCATAAGTTATGTGATGGATGGTTGTGTATGTGAATATATATATATGTGTGTGTGTGTGTGTGTGTGTGTGTGTGTGTGTGTGTGTGTGTGTGTGTGTATTTGGGTTAGGACATATCGAGTGATGTAGTATCACGAGATTGCCCCACAGAGTATAGGCGCATGGGTGCGTGATCAGAGGACACGATACCCAGACCACTAGGGATAGAAAGCGCGAGAACCTATAATTAGGTAAAGCAAGATTAGATTCTCTCGATCACCTAGTAAAGTAGGAAAGCTGCTCAGGACTAGAACAGATAATAATAAGTAGGACTGTAGTATAATTGTGACACCTAGAGATCCCTGAGCGGCGGAATCATAAATTGGAGCGCAAATAATTAGTTATGTCCCCCAAGGGTCTCCACTGAGAACGCAATGTTCTCACCCCCCGCCCGTTTATGGTTCCAGGTGCATATCCAAAGATCATTGATGATAGATACGCATGGTGAAGTGGTGGACAGTCCACAGCAGAATTACTTCAAAGGGACAGTAGGACGTTTAATTACGTAGTAGAAAAATACCTGTTTTGTATATGGTCTAGATAGGCCATTGACTCTTGTGTGAATTTTGTGTAGTATGTATTAGTAAGCAAATGTATGACTATGTGTTGGACCTTTGTACTGGTATTTGTGTAAATATAATAGGTATTGTATTAATTATCACTTAAATCCTTCGAGCTTCTATCGGTTGTATACATATGTTCTTTTCACCACGCATGCCTCATAGTTTATAAATTAGTAATGAAAAGGAAAAGTTTTCAAAACGGTCCATATTTTCAAGTAAGAACTATTTTTAAGTGTAAAACTAGGGACTAAAAGTAACCCCAACCAAAGCAGATAACAACACAGTAAGCATTGTTTGTGACGTACGTGTAAACAGTTAGTTAGGGTGTTACACTAGGTATAAGAGCAAGGGTGTGTCTGGGATGAGGATATTTAGTAAGAGTGGAACGGAGCAAGCAAGCAGCCTAGTTGCTTGGGCATGGCAGCATTACACTGAGTTTAATATCACTCATCTTCTTGGTAATGCTATGTACATATCCAGTTACAAAGATAATAATGATGTAAGCGGAAATGAAGAAATATGCTTGTATAGCGTGTAATCATGATATTCGTAGGAGAATAATAATCTGAAAGAATAGTACAATGATGTTACATACTATCGCTTTTCACATGAAAGCATAAAGGTAATATCAAAAAAGAAAAAAGTAAAAGAATAGGATCTTCATCTTAAGATTATGGAATAAAATGATGGAAAATTAGATGGATTAAATTGTTACTGAATGTGAAACCAAAGATATTGTGGTTGAATGTATCCTACATCAACCCGTTTGTTTTAATGACATTTTTCCATTTGGTTGTTTCTGCATTATCAGGTTGCTAGTAGTACCTATAGAGCATTTATGGCAACAAAACTTTCTATGGTTATTTTTTCATTACATGGTATTCAGTTACTTCAACTCTACAATTTGATGTTTCTGCTATTTTGTTCTGATGTTTTTCCTGCTATCTTTGCTGCCTAGTTTGCCATTCTGTTGTTGTTTCTGCTGTTTCTGCTATTTTTGCTGTTTTTCTGCTGGCTTGCTGTTTCACTTTTTGTAGTTTCTATTTTTCTATTCTTTGTTTTTGTTACTACTGTATCTGCTGTTTTCTGGTTGTTCTGCTTCTTCTTGTGTCTGCTATTTTTGTTTGTTGTTCTGGGCTTATTTGGCTCTTGACCCATTTGATTATGTAGTTGCTCCACATCCTTGGATGATTTGAGATTTTTAATCCATCAAAAAAAAAAAAAACTTGAATAAGCTTGTATCCACTAGACTTGTTAGTATTTATGCTTAATGGAGTAGAGTGGACCCATCTTGTCTCCATTTACATGTTTAATATCAATTATATAGTAACATGAAAAGTTTTATCCTCAAATGAATTTGAACTTTGAATTGTTACAAATTACAATGAAATTCAAACGACTCGGCAATACATAGCACAATATGCATTCATATTTATGGAATCTGAACCTGCAGGGACAAAAAGATAATTATCTAGTTTTCAGCTTAATAAGCATCTTAAAGAGGCACTCACTAGTTTGAATAATGCTTCAGTTACAGCTATTGCTACATACTGACCTTTTGTTAGCTTTTTTACTTCGTTAACTTATAAGTTGACTAAAATTTATTGTTTCATGCAGAGGGAACTTTACCCTAGATTGGTTCAGGATGTTTAGCTGATGATAAATGAACTAGGAAATGTTGCTGTTCTCTGGGAGGAATTATGGCTCGGTACTCTTCAGGATCTTCACATAGGGTTGCTTTTCCTATTGATAGGATCTTCATTGTCTTACATTGAAGAATTCTCCTTTTATGTTTGAGGGAGGGATGCCTTTCAGTGCTACATTTCGTCGTTCTTTTTTATTGCTCAACTAGGATTTACTATTAGTGAAGAGAAATGGACCTGACTATATTTTATTGCAGATGTGATGAGACGAATAAATGTGCTGAAAGAGGAGGCTGCAAGCATTGCATAAAATATCATACTTAGAACGAGAAAAACAAGATAAGTTCTGCTCGTTATTTTGCAATTCTAGCAACAAGTATATTTAAACTCCCATACTCACAGATAGCCTTCTTTCTTGTAATGGAAGGAGGGTAGCTGGAACGTTCCCAACCCCTCATTCATATTGCACTGACCAAGTATATTTAAACTCATTCTGTTTCAGCTTGTGTGTTATCTTAATTTAAGTTCTTTTTTTTTTTCTTTCCATAAATTGAATGTTGTTACATGTTCAATCTTCTGGCACACACTTTGGGTTTTTAGGAGTTTGGCTCTTAACTGTGGTATGGCGTGACTTCTGTTTATTTATATGAGATTGCTATTGATAGTGCTCAAGGTCAATCTCTATGTTTCTATTCTAATTTTGTAGTCTTCCTCTGCAACATCACATGTTGTTTAACCCAATAATTAATCTTTGCCTCTTATTATGTTAAGAGTTCCTTGACTTAAAAGAGATAGTTCAATGAATCATGTTCAGTTGTTGACCACGAATGCAATTATAAGGTCAATCTCTTAACTTGTGATTTTTGGCACAAATCTTATTTTGTGGCTCTAGTATTGTTCTTTTTCATCCCAGGACCTTTTTACCTCTTTTTTAGAATGATTTTTATCTCTAAGTTCATTACTTGTTACTTGGTACTCATGTGATGGTTTTATGAGGCTTAGAGAATGGGGATTGAATCTAAGCAAAGGCTTTTTTGTTTCGAAAAATTTACTTTTCTTAAAAAGTTGTCTCCTAAAATTGCAAGATATATCTCCTTGTTTTCTAGGAGACAAGTTTTCTGAAAAACTCAATTTCTTTAAAATGAAAATAGAATTTATTTGAAGAGTAGAGAATATAAAAGATAGAGGGAAAAAGAAAAACTCACAAAAGGATTTATACTGGTTCGATTCCTTAATAGGAATCTACGTCCAGTTCTTCAAACGCCAAAATCAGTTTTCTTTCACACAAATTTCAAGTACAAGAACCAATAGTTCATTTCACTCAGGAACTCTCAAATCAAAACAAAAACTTGAAACAAAACCTTTCTCTCAAGCTCTCTGTTACTCGCCAAAGAAAAATCCCAAATGACAAATATTTTCCAAAACAATGAAGACACTCAAAACTTCAAATCTGAGTATAAAACCAAAATAATCAGAAAGGGAGAAGTTTGTATGTGAAACTCTTGAGAAGGAATATCACGGATGGGCTTGGCTCTAGTGATCAAGGGTTGCTCATTTATACTTGATCCTTGAATGTTGAAGCTTCAAGATCATCTCCTTTATTTTTTTGTCATTCTTCCATGATTCCTCCTTGCCATAACTTGTGTTCTTTCTTCATTTGTCTTCAATCAGCTCACTTTTTGTTCATGCCTATTCACATGGGTTTTTAACACGTGCTTTCTATCTTGACCGTTGAGAATTTTACTTTCCATTTTCCTGCCTTCATCACGTTTTTTCTAGCATCCCTTTACGTGATTTTTTGTCTTTCTTTTGGCCAAAACATTTGCTTTCCTTTTTGTTTTATTTTCTTTCTTCACCTGCAGCTGTATCATAGCCATTTTAGTCTAGGAAAGTTTCTTGAAAAGAGGTTGTACTTGATAGCTTCCAATTTTTGTTGCTATTTCTATGTCATCCATTTATTTTGTTTCTCTTTCTTCTTTTTGAGAAAATTCAGCATTTTCATCATTGCAAGTGCATTTCTCTTTCTTTTGATTTTCCAGCAACATATATGTTTCCTACACGTTTTCCTTTCCTTCCTTTTTGAAATAATTTTGACTTGATAGCACTATAAAATATTCCTTTTTCTTCACTTTTCTTAAATTGGGCTGATGCACTTTCTTTCCTTCTTGTCCATGGGGAATGTATATTTTCCTTTCTTGCTTATGAGGATAGTATCCATCTTATTTTATTTCTTTCCTTTGCTGCCACAAAATTTGTTTGTCAGCCGTGTATCTCTTCATTCTTCATGGTCTTGTCTTGTCAAAAGACAAATTTGCTGACTACTATTCAGCCACGGGTCACAGATACTCTTTTGTGGTATCCTTTATTTTTGAAAATTTTAACGGGTATAAGATCTTGGGCTGCTCTTTGAATATCAAATCCAGCTCCAGCTGTATTTGTTTTGGGCTATGCAGATATTGGACAAATGTCCTTTATTTTCTTTGTGGTAACAGTGCCGCAGGTTTGGGACAGGAAAAATAATTTTGCTAACAAGAATAATTTAGCCTGAAACACTAGCACACATATTAGAATGTTCATGTAATGTTTGTCATCATCAATTTATTATTTTGCAAATTTAATCAACAATCTCCCCCTTGATGACAACCATTTAAGAGAAATTTGGAAAGACTTTAAATATACCTCTTTTGGCTGATTTGCTCCCCCTTAATGAGAGTTTTCCTGTGTATCCAAAATTTTGGACTTCCTTTCAATCAATTTTGACAGGAGTTTCTAATTCTGGAATTTTGTTTGACCTTCACGATTATCTTGATTTCTTAATTCAGAAATTCAAGATACCTGATTTCACTTATGAGTGAATAATTTTGAATTTAGCCCTTCTTGGTTTCTTCCCCTTTTTTAACGAGAAAAGGAAGATACAAGGTGGGCCTCACACACATGCAGGCATACATAGTCATGCAATGAGATAGTCCAAGTCCATTCAAGTTCAATCTTCACATGTAGCACATAATGACTTGGATAATCTCCAATTATAGTTTGAAAGTTTGAGTGAATGTGTATGCGTGTGAAATGTTTAAATGTGATTTTAGTGTGAGAAAAGATTTATATAGTAATGTTTTAATCACATAGTAAAAAGAAAATTATTTTGGAGATAAGTTTGAAAATTTCAGGAGACAAAAAAAATTTTAAGAGACAAGTTGAAAACTTTTAGGAGACAAGTTGAAAACTTTCAGGAGACAAGTTCTCTTCTGTATATACCTGATATTTTACCTGTTGATCTTTCTTGGCGCGTGCTCCTTTTATTCTCCCCTTTTGTCATCAAGGGGCCATTAACCCTGCAGAGGCCATAGTAGATATATACAGGTGTATAGTAATAATGGTATATATTGGGTATTGGTTTTAGATATTACATTGCAGAAGTAGTTAGAAGCAAGACTCGTAGGTCTTGGCAAGACATACAAAGCAGAAATAAAGATAAATACGTCTAAATATTAATATAAGTGAAACAGAAATTAGTTGTCATCGGAGGAATCGGAATCTGAAGGAAGGGTATTCTTGATCTGTGTGTGCAGATATTTCACACGTGCTTTGCCATTTTTAAACTCCCTCAAAGCTTGCTTCCTTGCATCTGCATGCTTTTGTGTGAGCTCAGATATGGTGTCCTGAATACACGAGACTTCCTTTAGAATTTGAAGTAAAAACTGCTTTATGGAGTTTTGGATTTTTTGAAGCGACCCTTTTTCTTTAAGATTCCAATCATGTCCCAAAGAATCACACTTGACTGCATTAAAGAGAATTTTGAGATACCTCCTCGGGACCAAAAAACTATGTTTATGGTATCTCAAGAGTGAATCATTTGATTTAACTGAAGTTTGTGATGCAGACTATGCAGGAGATAGAATTGATAGACGAAGCACAAGTGGATTGTGTTGCTTCAAAAGGGTCGCTTCAAAAAATCCAAAACCTCAATAAAGCAGTTTTTACTTCAAGTTCTAAAGGAAGTCTCGTGTATTCAGGACACCATATCTGAGCTCACACAAAAGCATGCAGATGCAAGGAAGCAAGCTTTGAGGGAGTTTAAAAATGGCAAAGCACGTGTGAAATATCTGCACACACAGATCAAGAATACCCTTCCTTCAGATTCCGATTCCTCCGATGACAACTAATTTCTGTTTCACTTATATTAATATTTAGACGTATTTATCTTTATTTCTGCTTTGTATGTCTTGCCAAGACCTACGAGTCTTGCTTCTAACTACTTCTGCAATGTAATATCTAAAACCAATACCCAATATATACCATTATTACTATACACCTGTATATATCTACTATGGCCTCTGCAGGGTTAATGGCCCCTTGATGACAAAAGGGGAGAATAAAAAGAGCACGCGCCAAGAAAGATCAACAGGTAAAATATCATGTATATACAAAACATAAGTTGCCTTCTAAATTGTCTCCTGAAATTTTTCAACTTGTCTCCTAAAATTTTCAAACTTATCTCGAAAATATTTTTACTGTGATTAAAACATTACTGTATAAATTTTTTTCACACACTAAAATCACATTTAAACATTTCACATGCATACACATTCACTCAAACCTTCAAATTATAATTGGAGATTATCCAAGTCATTATGTGTTATATGTGAAGATTGAACTTCAATGGACTTGGACTATCTCATTGCATGACTATGTATGCATGCATGTGTGTGAGGCCCACCTTGTATCTTCCTTTTCTCGTTAAAAAAAGGGAAGAAACCAAGAAGGGAAAAATTCAAAATTATTCACTCATAAGTGAAATCAGGTATCTTGAATTTTTGAATTAAGAAATCAAGATAACCTTGAAGGTCAAACAAAATTCCAGAATTAGAAACTCCTGTCAAAATTGATTGAAAGGAAGTCCAAAATTTTGGATACACAAGAAAACTCTCATTAAGGGGGGAGCTCACATTAAGGGGGAGCAAATCAGCCAAAAGAGGTATATTTAAAGTCTACCCAAATTTCTGTTAAATGTTTGTCATCAAGGGGGAGATTGTTGATTAAATTTGCAAAATAATAAATTGATGATGACAAACATTGCATGAACATTCTAATATGTGTGCTAGTGTTTCAGTTAAATTAATTTTGTTAGCAAAATTACTTTCTCCTGTACCAAATTAGTTGTAATGATATCACAAGAAAAATAAGAAAGAAAAGAAAGATGGGCCCAGCAAATTATATGCAACAAAAGCAAAGAAAGCATGGATGTAGTCCAAGATTTATGCTGAATATTTGTCAGCATATTTGACTTGACAAATCAAGACCATGAGGAAAAGGAATGCACGACTTACAAGCATAATTTTATGGCAGCAAAGGAAAGAAATAAAATAAGATGGAAATAAGGCTGTCAGCATTTAAATGATGGAAGAATGACTTGGCCTAAACTACATTGGAAAAGAAAACTATAATTTAAATAAAGAGAAATGAGGGAAGCACAAATCTTGCTACAAAAGAAGAAACTCCATCAGCTAAACTCAAGGAAAAAGGAAGAAAGAGAAATGCAATTATGACAAGCTAAAAAGGAAGAAAGAGAAAAGCACTTATGACAAGCTAAAAGGAAGAAAGAGAAACAAATAAGATTGGAAAAAGCAACAAAGATTGGAAATTAAGCTATCAAGGACAAAGATTGGAAATTAAGCAACAAAGATTCAACCCCCCTTCTCTAAGTCACATAAAACCATCAATTGGTATCAAATTAGATGATGGGAAATAGTAACTTAAGTTGTTTAAATGTTTTTTAAAGTTATAATTTTTTTGACAGGAAAAAAAAATCAAATATAATTAAAACATAAACCACAATTTTTTTTTAAAATACTATTGAATTTGGCGGTTATGAACTACCGCAAAATAAATGCTAAATTCCAAATAAAAAATTGTGGTGGTTAGAAACCGCTGCAAACTTTTTTTAGAATATTTAAATAATAAATTCCATGACGGTTTAGAACCATCACTAAATAAAGTGAAAATTCAAATTTAATTCTTCGCGATGATTACAAACTACCGCTAAATTTCTAATGCTTGGGCTTAGAGATATGTTTCAACACACTTGTTAACGGCCTCACTTTGCCCATCTGTTTGGGTTATTGACGGAACTCATTTTGAGAGCGGTACCTGCTTCCTTAAAAATCTCTAACTAGAAAGCACTCATAAATAATCGATCTCGATCCGATACTATGGAGTTGGGGAATCCATGGAGCTTAACCACCTCCTTCACGAACAGGTCAGCTACTTCTTTAGCGGAATAAGGGTGAGATAATGGGAAGAAATGGACATACTTTGTCATTCTATCCACCACAACGAAGATGGTATCTTTTCCTTAAGCCTTTGGTAATCCTCCAATAAAGTCCATTGCAATCTCTGACCAGACATTTATGGGAATAGAGAGGGCTGTAATAGGCCAGCAGGGGTAAAGGTGGAGTGCTTGTGGGTCTGGCAAACTGCACATTGTTTCACATAGTCCATGCTGGTCTTCTTCATGCCCTCCTAGTGTACAATGCCAGCTATTCTTTTATATGTGCGGAAAAACCCAGAGTGCCCTCCTAACTTGGTGTCATGGAACTCTTGCAATATCTTAGGGATCAATTTGGAATGTTTTGGGACAGCCAACCGCCCTTGATGTAACAACTTGCCATTTTGTAGAGAGTAACCTACTGGAGCCTCGTGGCCTGAAATTAAATTCTGCATAATGCCCCTGAGCTTCGGATCCCCTTGGACTTCTTCCGGCAGGCCTTCCCACTCTCCTACAGAGACTACTGACACGGCAGCAAGCTGGAATTTTCTGGAGAGAGCATCAGCCACTCGATTTTCCTTCCCGGCCTTGTACTTAATATCAAAATCGAACCCCAACAGCTTGGTCATCCATTTCTGCTGCTCCTCCCCTCCAATTCGTTGATCCAGCAGAAATTTCAGGCTTTTCTGGTCTGTAAAAATAGTGAACCGTTGGCCAAGTAGGTAATGCCACCATTTTTGAACGGCCAATACCATTGCCATTAATGCCCTCTCATATACCGACTTAGACTGAGCTCGTTTGGAAATTTTTTGGCTCATGTATGCTACCGGTCGACCTTCTTATAACAGGACTGCTCCTATGCCTTTGCCGGAAGCATCTGTTTCTATGGCAAAAGGTTTGGAAAAAGAGGGGTCAGCCAAAACAGGAACAGTTGTCGTAGCCGTGTTGAGTGCTTCAAATGCTGCTTGGGCTTCGCTATTCCACTTGAATTGATCTTTCTTTAGGAGTTGGGTAAGAGGCCATGCTATCCTCCCATAGTTCTTCACGAAGCGTCTGTAGTATCCTGTTAAACCCAGAAACCCTCTCAAAGCCTTGAGATCTTTAGGAATTGGCCAATCCAACATGTCTTGGATCTTCTTGGGGTCTGCGGCTACCCCATCCTTTGTGAGATGTCCCAGGTATTCAATCTGCACTTGGGCGAACCTGCATTTTTTTTGTTAAGAAAGAGTTGATGTAGTCCAAAAACCTCAAACACCTGTTGTAAATGCTCCCAATGCTCTGCTGAACTCCTGCTATAAATGTGAATATCGTCGAAGAAAACTAGGACGAATTTCCTCAAAAAAGGCCGCAATAATTGATTCATAAGTTCTTGAAAGGTGGAAGGTGCGTTAGTTAAACCAAAAGGCATTACCAAAAATTCGTAGTGGCCCTCATGGGTTCGAAAAGCTGTTTTGTGGATGTCTTCTTCCCGCATTCTGATCTGGTGGTAACTAGATTTGAGGTCTAGCTTGGTGAATATTGTGGCTGCACCTATTTCATCTAGCAATTCATCAATCACGGGAATGGGGAATTTATTAGCTACGGTCTCTCGATTTAAGGCTACCGCCAGCCCCCATCTTTCTTTTTGACTAATATCACGGGACTAGCGAATGGAATCGTGCTAGGCCTTATGATACCTGATTGCAGCATTTCTTCAACTATTTTCTCAATTTCAGTTTTCTGGTAATGGGGATACCTGCAAGGTCTGAGGCGGGGGATTGCGGCTCCGTCCTTGAGGAGGATGGCGTGGTCGTTCGGGCGTTGGGGAGGCAGCCCCTCAGGTTACTGGAACAAGTTCTGGAACCGCTGGAAGAACAGCTCGGTCTCTGTTGTCGTATTGTCATTCTCCTACACTTTAGTGGCCACTGCCAGAGAAGTGATGACATAGCCCTCTCCCTTGCTCTTAAGGGCGTGCAAGGTGTTTTTCCATGAAGCTCGGCTTCGGCTAAGGGATGGATCACCTCGTAAAAACTTCTTCTCACCATCTTGCTCCCAACTCAACGTTAATTCCCTGTAATTCCCCACAAACAGCCCTGATAAGTGCCAAAAATACATAATTTTCACCTATTAAAATGGCACTTATTTGCTTATGTTTCAAAGAATTTTCTAACTTAATTCCCTTCTTTTATAGGTTTATAATATATTTTGAAAGATGGATGCAAGCATAATTAATTGAAGAATAATCCCTGAAGAATGGAGCAAAAGGGCAAAAGAGGAAAAGAAGCTAAAAGACAGAAATCAAAGCAGGACCGCTCAGCGCACAAGAAGACAAAGCACCGCTGAGCGGTGCACCCTTGGCCGCTCAGCGGATGTACTTCAGTGCCACTTGCAGCCGCGCATTTATTGCGCCAGTTAGCACCAACCGGGAATTGCGGCGCCGCCTGACTTATCGGCGCCACCCCTGCAAGGCTGCCGGTGCATTTATTACGACAGTCTTTCACCGCGTGAAATGATAACGCCACTCTGCGATGGAACAAGGCCGCTCAGCGAAAAAGCTCAAACCGCTCAGCAGTGGCACCTGTACCGCTGAGCGGTGACCCCCAAACTTCGCCTATAAATAGGAGGGCCGAGGCACTCATTAAGGACATCTTCCGTACACCCTTCTCCCTCACAAAATACTTCATTCTTTTACATTTTAAAGCATAGTTTAGTTTAGCAACAAAGAGGAGGCCGGTGAAGGAGTCAGGAGATCGAAGAAGCTCGGCGGAGCGGCTGTCATGATAGCGTGAGAACGTGTCATGGTAAGCGTCCAAACCTTGCCTCTGAGATTCTCTTGTAAGATGAATTTCTAATCCTCTTGTTGTTGGGATTTTGATGAGTATTGTAGTATGATTGTATCCATGTAACTTTTTGCATATGAAACTATCAGTTTCTATGATTAGCTTGAATGATTTTATGCTTAATGCTAGCTTTTGTTTAGTATTTTGACTCTTGACTTGAGACTTATTTGTATGAACGAGAGTTATATTAATTAAGGTGTAACCAAGTTAGGATCAATCTTGCTATGCTAAGCTAGATTCTAGGCTTAAACGTTGTGAACGAAAGTTACAATTATTAGAGTCGGAACT
This sequence comes from Nissolia schottii, assembly GCA_003254905.1. Taxonomy (NCBI): domain Eukaryota; kingdom Viridiplantae; phylum Streptophyta; class Magnoliopsida; order Fabales; family Fabaceae; genus Nissolia; species Nissolia schottii. Next base: position 34,689 of record QANU01066754.1, on the reverse strand, counting down.
AAATCATTTCATCTAATTCTTGTTGCCGTAACTAGAATAAAGGATTAGTCGTTATAACATCTGGAATAACGCTGGCGTACTTTGTTAAGCTCGTGTGCGAGAGTGACAGTTTAACAAAGGAAACCTGCGATCTTTTCATGCTCGAAAGCGATGAACAAGTTAAGATCTGGTGGCGGGCAATCAATGAAATGATAGTTCTGTGTAATAAGTAAATGGATGCATGAAATTATGATATGATTCAATTCCCAACAAGCTTCCGGATCTACCACTGATTTGTTGCCTATTTATTTTTATGTTGTTTATTTACTTATTTTAAACTATCAACAATTTATCAAATCCTTCACTTCATTGTTTAATTAACTAAACTCAAGAACGGTATTTTTGCAACTCTCTGTGGATTCGACTATACCCGACTATACTGCAATTGGATTCCTCGAGAATCTGAAAGTCGTAAAGTAGGATATATATTTATTTTGAATGACGAAAGTGTAAATGAACTTTCGATAAAATTGGCATAGTTGTGGGAAACCAGACTATGTCAAGATTGGAGAAAGTGTAATTAGGCTTTCAACAAATTTGGAGCCGTTGCCGGGGAGTTGCGTCAAAACTACATCGGTTGAGTTTTGTTTAGTTAAGCAATTGTGAATATTTGTAATATATTGTATAGTTCTTATGTTGTTATTTTGTGAACTATCTTGTTCTAATCTTATTGGCTAGTATAAATTTTTCTTAGCTATTGCGAGATAAAGCTGCAAAAGATCAGTTGTTATTTGACCCTGAAATTGAAGCTACTACTCAGAAACGCAACAGTAAAAAGAAAAAGAAGCAACTGGATAAACAAAGACAAGAACAAGAGGGCATTTTTTCATCTTCAGAAAGCACCCAACCAGAAACCATGACTGACAACACGGGAGCTGGTGACAACACAGGAGCTGGTGCCAACACAGGAGCCAGTGACAACAGGGGTTTTGTCAACTTTACCCCTAGGAACATTATTAGAATGAGCAGAACCACTGGAGCTCAACGATCACCTCAGATGCAACCTGGCCTGGTACAATTATTGTATGCTAGCCCGTTTGCAGGTTTGGATCATGAGGGTCCTTATGCTAATTTGACAAAGTTCTACGAACTCTGTGGGACTGCGGGAATGTAGGAAGCTGACGAAGAATCTATCTTTTTGAGGATGTTTCCCCTAACGCTGATTGGAAAAGCCAAGGAGTAGTTCCTGGATCAACCACAACATATTTTGTCTAACTGGGATCAATTAGAGGAAAAGTTCTGTGCGAGGTATTTTTCTCAATCCAAATTTATGGATTTAAAAACTGCAATTTCTACTTTTGTGCAGGCACTCGGAAAAAGTCTCTGTGAGGCCTGGGAGAGGTATAAATCCATGCTGAGGAAATGCCCCAATAATGGGTTCGACGCGCGGACACAAATTCATATCTTCAGAAACGGACTCCAACAACAGCACAAACTTATGCTTGACGCTGCAGCTGGTGGACAAATAATGTCCAAAACACCCGAAGAAGCTATCTCTATCATTGATTCCATGGCCTTGACGGATCAACAAGGCCAATACCACAGAGGACCCAAAAGAGGAGGAATGCTTGAAGTAGGCACAAACGATGCAATTCTTGCTCAAAACAAGCAACTCCAACAACAAATAGATGAGGTGAAGAAAGCCTTAAACGAGTCGCCGAAGCAGATCAGAGAGGCTCGCGAATCCAAAAAGCAACAGGTATTTCAATGTGAAAATTGTAATGGTGATCACACGTCTGTTAATTGTCATTTCAGGGAAGAAAATGTCAACTTCCTTGACAACCAGCCAAGGCCCTATCAAAAAGGGGCTGAATCAAAATTTTCAACAGCCATGGAGGCAAGAGGCAGGACCTTCATTTAACAAAGCGCCGCAACAGCCATATCAACAACCTCGCCCATATCAGAATCAGCCGTCGGTGTATCCAAAATGACAGATAGGGTAAGCGTTTCACTCATCATCAACCATTGAATCACATCAGACTAGATTTGTTACCTGTTTCAATCATTGTAACAATTGCATGGTTAATCAAGGATCACTAAGGTCTTTTAAGGGTTGTAACATGGTTGGGCTTCAAGAAAACTTGGTTTTTCTCGATAAGAATGTATTTCTGACCGAGAGCATTAGGAAATTTTTAACTTCTTCATTCTTTTCTTTTCATATTCCTTTGCTTTTCTTTTTCTTCTTTTTATTTTTCCACCTTAATTTTTCCTCTTTTAATTTTTCATTTTTCCAAGGTATTTCATCAAATCAGCTCAACCACTTAGCTTTCTTTAATAGATGAAACCTCCATACTTTCTTTCTCCCCCCAACTTAAGCTTTTCTTTGCTCTCAACAAATTGCTCTTCTTGAATACAAAATTTATTTTTCTTTGTTTTACGTGAAGAAAGAACTGAAATATTTACCACCATGTAAGGTAACTGAAATAACTGGCCCGACTCCAGCCGAGTTCCGGTGACAGTTTTCATGGCTGGAGGACCAGCCACATTCTAGCCCGAGGGAGGCAGCTGCAGCAACTGCAAGAGATGGGAGATGCGGGATCACAGCAGGAAGGCACCGAGAACATGGAGGTAGAGGTGGCAGCTGATAGCGAGAGCTCTGAGAGTAACAACTTTTGAGGATTGCCACCGCGACGCTAATCGGGAGAAAAATTGTGAGCGGACGGAGAAGAGAAGAAAAGACGGCAGCAAACTTCTTATCCCAGTGACACTTTACCATTTTTGTGTTTACTGCCAGTCTTTTATTTACTTATTATCGTTCGTTATTTATTTTTTTGTTTTAGTTTTATTATTTCAGTTTCAGTTATTTCAGTTACCTTACATGGTGGCAAATATTTGGTTCTTGCTTATATATATGGTTTGATATATATGTTTTGGTATACATATGTCTTGAAACGGATTTGTTTGCCACAAACGTAGCTAAAGTAAAAACTGGTTCAAACAAATTTTTTTTGAAAAGGGTAACATTAACAAATAAATAAATTAACAAATGGAGTTGGTAAAATAAAATATGAGTGAAGCATAGAGACTGTGGAGGAAACTAAACGATTTTTATAACTAATTAGATGCAGTATTTGTTATGAAAGCTCTAGCATAATTTGACATTGTAGGTCAAGGACATTAACCCTAAAACCAAGTGAGGGAGTGTAGACCAAACACTGTGAGGAAAAGAGAACATCACCATTGGTTGCAAAGCTAGATTTGTTTGAGTTTCTAACATTTGTTCATTGCATGGGAAAGATAGGAAATGATCAAGGCATTTGTTGTGCATTAGTTGACCTAAACACTTAGCCATATACACATAACCCTGAGTAGGAAACCCTTTACTACACCTTTGAGCCTTATAAGATTTCTTTCTTCACCTAAAACAAAGAAAAATAAATTTTGTATTCAAGAAGAGCAATTTGTTGAGAGCAAAGAAAAGCTTAAGTTGGGGGGAGAAAGAAAGTATGGAGGTTTCATCTATTAAAGAAAGCTAAGTGGTTGAGCTGATTTGATGAAATACCTTGGAAAATGAAAAATTAAAAAAGGAAAAATCAAGGTGGAAAAATAAAAAGAAGAAAAAGAAAAGCAAAGGAATATGAAATGAAAAGAATTAAGAAGTTAAAAATTTCCTATTGCTCTCTTGGTCAGAAATACATTCTTATCCAGAAAAACCAAGTTTTCTTGAAGCCCAGCCACGTTACAACCCTTAAAAGACCTTAGTGATCCTTGATTGAGCATGCAATTGTTACAATGATTGAAACAGGTAACAAATCTAGTCTGATGTGATTCAATGGTTGATGATGAGTGAAACACTTACCCTATCTCGCCAGCCAACCTGCTCCGAGTACCACCTCTGAACAACCCAATTTCATCACAAAAAAATTCTGGAGTAATTTTACTTCTTGAATATTCAGAGGAACTGCTTCGCATCCTCCGTGCCCCCTTTCTATGGCTCCATTCCCTACCTCCACCTGAAACTCCTTGACCTACTTAGCAGGGAGTGCCAACCTCTTGACCACCTTGGTTGCCAGGAAATTTGCGAAGGCCCCGGGGTCAATGAGTACCACCACGGTTTGGCCGTGGATTTCCCCTAGTACCTTGAACGTTTTGTGGGACGTGAGCCCCCAACAGCTGTAGGATGACAGCTGCAATTCTGGCCTTTCTTCAGTCCCTTCTTGCCCATCTTCTAGGATCATGATCTGGAAGTGTTTCATGGTACACCAATGGTCGTGGCTCCACTTCTCCCCACAACGGAAACAAAGCCCCTTTAGTTGCCGCTCAGTCCATTCTTCGTTAGAAAGTCGTCGTGTGTTGCTGCCCCTATTGGTACCTGATTGTGTCGTGCTACTGCCTCCATTCAGAATTGGTCTGGTTCCCATATATGTTTCCGGGAATTTTGGTCCTGTGTTGGACCCCATGTCTCTGCGCCCTTCTCCCTTGTTGTCAGGAGGTCTGGTGGTACCTGCAGATTTGGAATAAATTGCCCCCATCGAAGCCCCTCCGTAGGCTCCGCTATTTTTGGAATTGTTCTCCCATCTACGGTGGCTGGGATTAATCCCGGCCTCCCTCCAAGCTTGATTCCTCCATTCGATAGCCACGGCCTCCGCTTGTACCTCCTTTTTTAGCCCGTTAGCAAAAATACACATTGCCTCTGCCCCCAGGTGCTTGTGGGACCTAGCTGCGGCCTCAAATTCCCTCCTGTACTGGGCTACACCTTCAACCTGTTTCACCTCTACTAGCGGCGTTAAAGGATTAAGAGCAGCTCCTAGTTGGAACCTCTTGAGCAAGTCTTTCCTAAACCATCCCCAGCTTAGAAACGGTGTGTGTTCCTCCCACCATTCCATCCATGTGAGGGCTTCTCCCTCTAATGCTAAGGCGACTATATCTATCTTGTCTTGCGGAGTTGCTTGAGTGACCCGGAAATACCTCTCCATTTTTACTAGCCAATTCGATGCTCCTTCCTAGGGGTGTCAAAACGGGGGGTGAAACACCCTAACTAACTGTTTACCCGTACGTAGTAAACAAAGCTCACTAGGTTGTTGTCTACTTGGTCGGAATACCTTAGTCCATAGTTATCTTTCGAAAATAGTAGTTTAGGAAAATAAGGACCGATTTTAAACTTTACATTTAAGTTGCATAATTATAAAAATAGAGACATGCATCAGAAAGAACAATATAATGAAACGTGTAACTGTAAGATAATAAAACATTCAATACATATCCAGGTGGTCCATCAGACAAAGTCACATCATTGTATATACAGTAAGTAAAATATACATCTCATATACATAAAACTGAAGTACTGAATACATAAGTCAGAATACATCACACCCAAAATACAAGGACTACTGGAATGCTACTCAGTATGTCCTTGGCAAAAATCTAAACAGCTATATCTTTCTAAGCTTATCCAATCATAGCCGCTCATGGCTCATCTAGCGGCTCATCTGCATCCCCAAAATACGACTCATCTTCTGTACCTGAAGTCATAAAACAGTGGGAATGAGAACGGTAGGTTCTCAGTGGAAATAACCTTAGTTCCTGAGTCTCGTATCAGATTATGTCAGACTTCAGGCCGCTCAGAGATCTCTAACTGAACATACATACTAAATATCCTACCAATTATTATCTGGCCTATCTGAACGGCTTTATCTGCTTTATTGTGTGATATGGGAACTACTCTTGTTTACTACATTCTCGTGCTGATTAACATTTCGTGAAAACCGTCTCGAGCGTGCTCTTGACGGTACGGCATAACAGCAGATCATACATTCAAAGAAATCAAACTGTATAACAAAATATGTTCAGAGTACATTCAGCATAACAGAATCATCGGAATATGCATCACGTGTTCATCCAAAGTAAACATAACAGAATCAGCAGAATAGGTCTAGCAGAGTCATCATCATAAACATGACAGAATCATCAGAATAAATATGTTTATCAGAATGTACATGTGCATAGCAGCATATAACAGCAGAACAGAATGTAACAACATAACAGAATATTTGTTATTCCCACCATAGTAATGTCCTCTGTTGACACTAGTATGACGGAATAATCTCGCACCCTCAGTGTAGGCCGACACTGTCTGGACCTTCCTGTGGTGCGCTTCCACCTGCCGTGTGCCCCCTCGGGACCCCTCGACAGTGGGCGGATATTGTACCCCCACCTAAGCTTGCCCCCTTTCGACAATGCATAGGCGTGGTATCCGCACACCTCCAGGTATGCTATATCGACACCACCTGTGGCGGGCTTCCACATTCAGGATGCCTCGACCTCCTGAAATGGGATCATAATCGGCTCACGTGATCACCGCCTGTTCAGCATGTGGCATATAGCCTTTATCAGCATTTCAGCATTTTGGTACCTGCAGCATGGCATACTTGTTCCCTATGGTTCATTTCAGCATCTTTACTTATTTCAGAGTTAATTCTAATGTCTTTAACTAGGTGTATCATGAATGCATGGAATGCTATAGATATCATCACAGATTACATGACGTATACATGTTTAGTACATTTCTTTCATATACAGCATATACATTCATACAATTCAGCTATCAATCACAGATACAGCATTAAATACTAGTCTATGAGCCTCAAGAGGGTGCCATAAAACATCCTAGTCTCAAGCCGCTCAGCGGTTTGAGCCTTGGCGCCCAACGATAAAGGTTGTATCGCTCAGCGGTACTAACCTCATCGCTTAGCGGCTGCAACTTTCCCGAATTTTCTTCCACCGCCTTACACCAAAAATATTTTTTTAACTTTCCACGTGGGCTTCAGACCGCTCAGCGGCCCCTGTGCGAAGGCTGAAAACTGAATTCCTCTTCTCTTCCATTTTCTTCCCTTGGCTTCCTATGGCACCTGCTTGAGTTTCACGCATAATCCAATCACAATAATCCTATCTAATCCGGGTCACAAGACCCTTCAGAATTGTCTCCCTAAGCCTAGCATCATTTCTAGCATCTATGGTTACATATTCAAGAACTACACACATACACATAATTTACATAACAATCATTCACCATCAAAGAGGTGAGGAACTAGAGTTACCCACTTCCTAAAGAGCTTGTTGGATGATGGAAAAGATGAATTTGAGGCTTGGTTGCTTACTTGAAAGCTTCTTTGTCAAGAAAAGAGAAAACCTAGGTTATGGAAGATTAGGGTTATGGAATTTGATGTTCTTGCTTCCACTTGAAGAGAAACTCTTAACCTTGATGCTAGCTTGCCTTCTTGATAGAGGCTGCATGAGGGCTGGCCGTGGTCTTCTAGTGGCCCTTGGTCATCCATAATTCTCAATTTTACCCTTAGTGTGTTTTAGGTCATGTTTGCTCATTAATTGTTTATGTCCGCACGTCCTAAAAATATTCCGGACATACCGTTGTGACCTATTAAGTTTCCTTGTTAATATTAAATTCTTAGTTGGAATATTCTTGAATTTATTTTTATATCCTTGTATTTTACAGACTCCTTTGAGTCGTAATTGAATTATGATAAAACCCTAATTTCGATCCAAACGTCACCGGACGCCACGAGATCGCAGAATTATTATTTTTAACTAATATTCCAGAGATAGAATTAATATTTAAATTTTTATTTTATTTTTATCTCACCTTGTCCTTCTTATTATATTTTTAATTCTTTCCTCGATAGCATTTTAACTGAAGGGAAAAAGTCGGGTTGTTACAGGGGGCCCGGCCCGTTAAGGCCCGACCCGTTTAGACCCGCGGGCCTAAGCGGGCCGGGCTAAAAATATGCATATTTTTCAAGCCTGGCTCGTTTATGGTCGGTCTGCGGTGTAACATCCCGATTTTCCGTTAGAGAAATATTCGTAAAATATAAATAATTAATTAATTTTCTAAGCACGATTAGGGAATTAAGATGGAAAATTTTAGCTAAAATATCCCTAGGAATTTAGACGTGTCGCAGTAGATAATTCGGCAGGCAACCAAACAGTCGTTCGCCGATGAACCTTTGGCACGCAAAATGGTGTCCCTAAAATTAATCTCCAGGAGGAAAATTTCACAAACACCTTTAATATTAATACCCTTAGGTAGGTGGAAATTAGAGGATCGCGACGGTTCAAACGAAATATTTTTCGGACGACCGTGCGTGACGCACCGAGACTGCGAGTGATAAAACACGAGAGAACCGGGACCGGGAGAGAATAAAATCTCACCAGCAGCAAGGTGAAGGGCTGCATGGTTTTTGAAGGGATTTTGGGTCAAAAATATCCCCTAAATCAAGCTTTTAAATTTCCATCACCATGCCTAATCGCATCATGCACCATACCCATCACCATACTTCCTACTATTCACCATTTTATTAAAATTCAAAAATCAATTACTCTTCTTCTCCATTCAGCCCTCCAAAAACCATAGCCCATCAGCCATCTTCCTCACTTCATCTTTTCCTCCAACATATTTCTTCCCTTAGCATTTCTAAGACCAAGAAACCACCATTGTCTCCAAAGCAAAAATCAAGCATTCCTCCACTATTTTTCTTCCCAAGAACCGAACCCACAAGCCCCAAGTTCCCTCATCTTATTCTCATTTTCTTCCACTAAAAATCTAGAGAAGATCCTCACCTTGTTCTCTCTAGAAAACTCAAGCCACTCCTCACAAGAACACAAGCACATAACCCTCATTTTGAAGAAAGCAAGGAAGTGGTTCTCCAACACTTTTGGAGGCTTCTTGTCAACACTCCCACCGAGTAACTTAGACTTTTACTCACTCCTTAGTGCTCTTGAGCTTGTGGATGATTATGTGTGTTTATGTGTGTTTATGTTTATGTGTTTTATGCCTTGAAATGAACTTACATGTGTTGCTAATGATTTGATTAGGATAAATATATTCTCGATTGTTAAAATTTGTGGGTAAACTAACTAAAACCATCCCTTGATGGTTCTATGCCTTTTTGCATGTTTATGTGATTTATGAGAAAATGCACATAATATGTGTTTTATGCTTAAAAATAAATTTACTTGTGTTATTAATGATTTGTCTTAAATGAAAGCGATTTGAAGAGGATAATATGTAATTTATAAATGCTGGAGTATGTGAAAAAATGTTTTAGTGTTGTACATGGAAGAGTTTGGAGAAAAGGTGACAGAGCAAAAATGGGATTTTTTGGCATAAAAGGGCAAAATTGTCATTTCTGTATTTTCAGGTGTTTAGACTAAAAATCTGGGTTTCTTTTTATGAAAAATGGGTTCAGAGATATCAAAAACCTTGGGGTCTAGACTTGAGTCCATTGGAGTGTGGTTAACTAAAATTTTGAATGAAATCGGTTTTATGGGCAAAAATGACATTTTGATCAAAAAGGAAAAATCAGTAATTTCGGGGGTTTGGACTAAAGATCTGGGTTTATTATCATGAAAAATGGGTTCAGAGGTATTAAAAACCTTAGGGTCAAGTCTTGAGTCCATTGGGTTATGGAGAAATAAAATTCCAAAGAAAAATCGATTTTTTGGACAAAAATGACATTTTGGGCTTATGGGGGCATAACTATAATTTCGGGTAAGGAAATAAAAAATCTGGGTTTGTTTTCATAAAAAGTGGGTTCAGAACTATGAAAAACTTTAAGGTCAAGCTTTGAGTCCATCGGTCAACAGTTGATTAAAAACTCTAACGAAAAACAAGTTTTTCAGGTAAAGACGATAATGTGTATTATGTCCATTTGAATATCATTGTGCATCACGAGGATACGGTCGTCGTCAGGATCTTAGGACGGCCTTAGAGAATTAGAAGTTATCACCTAAAACCTAACAAAGATCATAATTGAATCTTATGGAAAACGGAGTATCTTAAGAAGGCTCTGGCCACGAGGGCTCGGAGAACCTTGAAGATAAGAACATAGTTATGCAATAGGAATCCCTCTCTTGGCACATCATACCTGACAAGCCCCTCCCCGGCCGTGCGAGACGGATTGGGTTATGATTATGTTACGCAGAGAATGATCTGAACGCGGGTTTCCACCCGGAGAGAGAAAAGACAGTAAGAACAGTACGCTTGCGCTTTTATGTCATGACATTTAAAAGACGAGTAAGTGCACCCCCAGACTTGGTGTAAGTATCGCCCCCAGACGTGGCATCAAGCACACCCCCAGTTGTGGTGAGCAACCTATGCCCCCAGACGTGGCGTAGGACTGTCCCCCAGACGTGGACAGAGAAAGAAAAAGAGAGATCTTGTCCCCCAGACGTGGACAAGCGAGCCCTCGCCTGCCAGTGCTATCACTAGGGTACACTCCCGCTATTCTATCAGTTGAGTGGTTGCAAGAGGTTGCGGCTGTATGAGGGACGACGGTCCCGCAGTCAGCAAGGGGGTGAGGGTAGTCAGCAGCGAAGAAGGACGCGACACAGGCGCGTAAGAGAAACCCTATCCCTTCATGCATTACATTTATTTGCTAATTGTATAAGCTGTATGATTATATCTGATTATATATGATTATGAGTACATGTTGAGTCAACCGTCCGCGAGACACGTACGAGACGGTCACAGTAGCACCGCGAGTCTAATGATGAAGCACGATAACTTAGTAAGAAAGATTAGATCCCCTATCACCTAGTAATTAGATAAAGCCGCCCAGGAACTTAGGCAAGTAATAACTGGTAGGATATCTAAAGACATAAATCACTTAGAGATCCCTGGACAGCCTGAAGCATAATTGAGTAACCAGATCCCCACTACCTTACAGTTTCCCACTGAGAACCACCGTTCTCACCCCTACTCACTTATGACTTCAGGTGAGACTGATGACTACCCCGCCGAAGAAGCGGCGGATCCTGCGCAGCAGGTTTAGGACAACAGATCCTGAGACAGGGCAGGAGGCAGAGATATGGTCGGTACTGGTGGTAGATCGCCCCATGCCCCTTCGAGTCGCACCACCCGCCCCGGCAGAGCCGGAGCCTCCCACTGATGGCGAGTCCACTCCTTATGAGAAGGATGTGGAGGTAGACCCCGTATCCGTGAGACTGCGACCGCCCAAGGTCAAGCGAAGAGGTACTAGGATGCGGACAGCCCGAGACTACCGTCGCCAGTTCGCACCCCGCACGCACGAAGGCGAGGCTGGCCCATCCACTGGTCCCCTAGATCCGCCAGACGTCCCGGAGCCTGAGCCTTCTTCATCCGAGGAGGACTTCTTGGAGGCCGTGATAGAGGAGGAGGAGGAGGACGAGCCGGTGACGATGTACGAGGAGGACGAGTCGGTGCCGATATTCGAGGAGGACGAGCCGGAACTGATGGACGAGGAGGAGGATCCAGAGGAGGAACCCAGTAATGATGAGCCAGAGTGCTGACTAGCCCAGTCCTACAATCCCTGTCGTCAGGCGCGACATCCTTTTGCCAGTAGACTTATTTAGATATGTATTTTGATGTATGTCTTTTTGGTAGCAAATGCAGTATTTCTGATTTTAGCAGACGTACAGACTTCTTCTGATGTATTAGTACAATGTAAGAACTTATGTAAAACTCTGTGTTATAAATATATTATTATTATCTGACATGTATGGTTGTGTGATTGGACCCACTTGATACTGCTTTATGTTACTGCTTATGTATGTACATGTACGACAGACGACGATTGCGTTTATCTGTTACACGATTATCCGGGACTTATGATAGTTCACACGCATGGCTCTACTTTGACGCATAAAAACAACTTATGTTTGAGAAAAAAAAAATGGGCCCTTATTTTCAGTAACTTAACTATTTTCTAGACTAAAGTAAGGCCTAGCAGTAAGCCCACACAGCAGATAACAACTTAGCAAACGCAGATTATGACTTAAGCATAAGCTGCTAAGCTAGGGTGTATACCAACTGTAGTCCACACACATCTGCATAGACCCGTCCTTTTTCTTAACAAAGAGCACTGGGGCTCCCCAAGGTGACGCGCTCGAGCGAATAAACTGCTTCCCAACTGCTCCTCCAGCTGTCGCTTCAACTCTTGTAGTTCCACTGGGGACATACGGTACGGCGCTATAAACACTGGTCCCGCTTCGGGGACAAGATCAATCGAGAACTCCACCTCTCGCTCTAGAGGAAACTCTGGGATGTCGTCCGGGAACACATCCGGATACTCACAAACTACTCGGATCTGATCCACCTGAGGCTTAGCCTTCGTATCGGACGAAGCTAGCAAAACGCATCCTCAGGTATCGAGTGGACAGCAATACAGAGACATTGTCGTCACTCCCTGAGTAGGCTCCTCCGATTCTACAGGGAGAACACTGACCGCCTTTGCAGCACAATCCAATACTACACGATTGGCGCGTAGCCAGTCCATACCCAGCATTACATCTAACCCAACCAGAGGAAGACATATCAAATTTGCAGTAAATGTTATATCCTGCAACTGAAGGGGAACTCTAAGACATACCAAGCAAGTCTCCACTGGAGGCGCCATGGGAGTAGACACTTTCAGAGTATAAGGTAGGGGTCAGGCCTAGACTCTCGACTCTAGCATAAGAAATAAATGAATGGGATGCTCCAGAGTCATACAGTACAACTAGCAATGCAACTTTTATGATACACTTACCCTGAATTAGGTCGTCAGCATCCTGAACCTCCTCCGCAAACAGGGTAAACACGCGCCCGGCTTGCTGCTGCACTGGTGGGGCAGTCAGGCATGCTCTCGCCACATGTCCGGTATTGCCGCATCTAAAACACACATTCTGCCCCGCAAGGCAGACTCCTCCATGCTGCTTGCCACACTTCGAACAGGGAGGCCTGGATCCTCCTGCTTGTGGCTACGGCTCGGTGTGGGTGGCACAGCTCTCGGGGGTCCTTGTCGTGGCTGACTGGGTTGTCCCCTTGCTTGTGAAGTCTGTGGCTGTTGTGCCTGTCTTCTTCCCCAGTTAGCGATCGGGGCAGGGAAATGCCCTCGCTTCCTAGGGTCTTTGCCTGGAACTCTCAGCTTCTGCCAGCTTCCTCTTGTTCCTCTCGCAGTTCTCCTCAGCCAGGTTCCTCTGCGAATCCTCCAGTATCAGACACTTGTCTACCAGAACTGCATAATCCCAGATGTCGAGGTGATTCACCGCCACCTGAAGTGCGCCCTTCAATCCTTGCTTGTACTTGGCACACTTCCAGCCTTCATCTGGATTTAGCTGGTAGGTACTGGAATATCTGCAGAGCTTATCAAACTCAGCAGTGTAGGCAGCCACCGACCTGTCTCCTTGTTTCAGCTCCATGAGCTCTATCTCCTTGCGATTCCGCATCCCGCGGGGGAAATGCTTGTCGACTACTGCCATGGTGAACACAGCCCAAGTAATTTCTCCTTCCCGCTGCTCCAACAGAGGCCTAGTAGTCCTCCACCAGTCACGGACTACCCCTCGAAACATCCGAGCAGCAAACTTCACTTTCTGCTCATCCGTGCAGCCCAAGTCCTCAAAAATCTGTTCTATTCCCTCGATCCAGTTGTACACAGTCTCTGGATCAATCTGCCCTTCAAAAGTAGGCGGACGGGCTTCCATAAACTCCGCATACTTTTGAGCATCGACCTCTTTCGGGGTCGGTAGTACGTTCCTGGCAGCCGTAGTGGCGGCCATCTGTGCCGTAGCGCGAGCCATCTCGCATATGACATCTACGAAATCCCCATGATCTGGGGTGCGCTGTGTATGATCTCTCCTAGGAGGCATGACTGTCTATAGGGCACCTGCAAAAACTCGAGGTGATCAGTCTCAAGAAAAGTTAGTGCACACAAACAGTACATTTATCCTAGAACCGGTCTACATCGTTATCATGCTCGGAAGCATAGTGCAGCTCAGTCCTCAGGCTCACTTAGACCAAACTGCTCTGATACCAACTGTAACACCCTAGCTTAGCAGCTTATGCTTAAGTCATAATCCGCGTCTGCTAAGTTGTTATCTGCTGTGTGGGCATACTGCTAGGCCCTACTTTAGTCTAGAAGATAGTTAAGTTACTGAAAATAAGAGCCCATTTTTTTTCTCAAACATAAGTTGTTTTTATGCGCCAAAGTAGAGCCATGCGTATGAACTATCATAAGTCCCGAATAATCGTGTAACAGATAAACGCGATCGTCGTCTGTCGTACATGTACATACATAAGCAGTAACATAAAGCAGTATCAAGTGGGTCCAATCACACAACCATACATGTCAAATAATAATAATATATTTATAACACAGAGTTTTACATAAGTTCTTACATTGTACTAATACATCAGAAAAAGTCTGTACGTCTGCTAAAATCAAAAATACTGCATTTGCTACCAAAAAGACATACATCAAAATACATATCTAAATAAGTTTACTGGCAAAAGGATGTCGCGCATGACGACAGGGACTGTAGGACTGGGCTGGTCAGCACTCTGGCTCATCATCACTGGGCTCATCCTCTGGATCCTCCTCCGGCTCCTCCTCCTCATCCATCGGCTCTGGCTCGTTCTCCTCATGTATCGGCACCGGCTCGTCCTCCTCGTACATCGGCACCGACTCGTCCTCCTCCTCCTCCTCCATCACGGCCTCCAAGAAGTCGTCCTCGGATGAAGAAGCCTCAGGCTCCGGGACGTCTGGCGGATCTCGGGGACCGGTGGATGGGCCAACCTCGCCGTCGTGCGTGCAGGGTGCGAACTGGCCACGGTAGTCTCGGGCCGTCCGCATCCTAGTGCCTCTCCGCTTGACCTTGGGCGGTCACAGTCTCACGGATACGGGGTCTACCTCCACATCCTTCTCATAAGGAGTGGACTCGCCATCAGTGGGAGGCTCCGGCTCTACCGGGGCGGGTGGTGCGACTCGAAGGGGCATGGGGCGATCTACCACCAGTACCAACCATATCTCTGCCTCCTACCCTGTCTCAGGATCTGTTGTCCTAAACCTGCAGCGCAGGATTCGCCGCTTCTTCGGCGGTGTAGTCATCAGTCTCACCTGAAGTCATAAGTGAGTGGGGGTGAGAACGATGGTTCTCAGTGGGAAACTATAGGGTAGTGGGGATCTGGTTACTCAATTATGCTTCAGGCCGTCCAGGGATCTCTAAATGATTTATGTCTCTAGATATCCTACCAGTTATTACTTGCCTAAGTTCCTGGGTGGCTTTATCTAATTACTAGGTGATAGGGGATCTAATCTTTCTTACTAAGTTATCGTGCTTCATCATTAGACTCGCGGTGCTACTGTGACCGTCTCGTACGTGTCTCGCGGACGGTTGACTCAACATGTATTCATAATCATATATAATCCGATATAATCATATAACTTATACAATTAGCAAATAAATGTAATGCATGAGGGGATAGGGTTTCTCTTACGCGCCTGTGCCGCGTCCTTCTTCGCTGCTGACTGCCCTCACCCCCTTGCTGACTGCGGGACCGTCGTCCCTCATACAGCCGCAACCTCTTGCAACCAGTCAACTGATAGAATGGCGGGAGTGTACCCTAGTGATAGCACTGGCAGGCGAGGGCTCGCTTGTCCACGTCTGGGGGCGTAGGTTGCTCACCACAACTGGGGGTGCGCCTGATGCCACGTCTGGGGATCCTTTCGCCACGTCTGGGGGTGCACTTACTTGTCTTTTAAATGTCATGACATAAAAGCGCAAGCGTACTGTTCTTACTGTCTTTTCTCTCTCCGGGTGGAAACCCGCGTTCAGATCATTCTCTGCGTAACATAATCATAACCCAGTCCGTCTCGCACAGCCAGGGAGGGGCTTGTCAGGTATGACGTGCCAAGAGAGGAATTCCTATTGCATAACTATGTTCTTATCTTCAAGGTTCTCCGAGCCCTCGTGGCCAGAGCCTTCTTAAGATACTCCGTTTTCCATAAGGTTCAATTATGATCTTTGTTAGGTTTTAGGTGATAACTTCTAATTCTCTAAGGCCGTCCTAAGATCCTGACGACGACTGTATCCTCATGATGCACAGTGACATTCAAATGGACATAATACACATTATCGTCTTTACCCGAAAAACCTGTTTTTCGTTAGAATTTTTAATCAACTGTTGACCGATGGACTCAAAGCTTGACCCTATAATTTTTCATAGTTCTAAACTCACTTTTTATGAAAACAAACCCAAATTTTTTATTTCCTTACCCAAAATTACAGTTATGCCCCCATAAGCCCAAAATGTCATTTTTGTCCAAAAAATCGATTTTTCTTTGGAATTTTATTTCTCCATAACCCAATGGACTCAAGACTTGACCCTAAGGTTTTTAATACCTCTGAACCCATTTTTCATGATAATAAACCCAGATTTTTAGTCCAAACCCCCGAAATTACAGATTTGTCCTTTTTGATCAAAATGTCATTTTTGCCCATAAAACCGATTTCCTTCAAAATTTTAGTTAACCACTCTCCAATGGACTCAAGTCTTGACCCCAAGGTTTTTGATATCTCTGAACCCATTTTTCATAAAAAGAAACCCAGATTTTTAGTCTAAACACCTAAAAATACAAAAATGACAATTTTGCCCTTTTATGCCAAAAAATTCCATTTTTGCTCTATGTCACCTTTTTTCCAAACTTTTCCATGTACAACACTAAAACATTTTTCCACATACTCCAGCATTTATAAATCACATATTATCCTCTTCAAATCACCTTCATTTAAGACAAATCATTAATAACACAAGTAAATTTATTTTTAAGCATAAAACACATATTATGTGCATTTTCTCATAAATCACATAAACATGCAAAAAGGCATAGAACCATCCAGGGATGGTTTTAGTTAGTTTACCCACAAATTTTAACAATCGAGAATATATTTATCCTAATCAAATCATTAGCAACACATGCAAGTTCATTTTAAGGTATAAAACACATAAACATAAACACACATAAACACACATAATCATCCACAAGCTCAAGAGCACTAAGGAGTGAGTAAAAAGCCTAAGTTACCCACTTCCAAAGAGTTCTTGGTTGGTGATGGGAGTGTTGACAAGAAAAGAAGCCTCCAAAAGTGTTGGAGAACCACTTCCTTGCTTTCTTCAAAATGAGGGTTATGTGCTTGTGTTCTTGTGAGGAGTGGCTTGAGTTTTCTAGAGAGAACAAGGTGAGAATCTTCTCTAGATTTTTAGTGGAAGAAAATGAGAATAAGATGAGGGAACTTGGGGCTTGTGGGTTCGATTCTTGGGAAGAAAAATAGTGGAGAAATGCTTGATTTTTGCTTTGGAGACAATGGTGGTTTCTTGGTCCTAGAAATGCTAAGGGAAGAAATATGTTGAAGGAAAAGATGAAGTGAGGAGGATGGCTGATGGGCTACGGTTTTTGGAGGGCTGAATGGAGAAGAAGAGTAATTGATTTTTGAATTTTAATAAAATGGTGAATAGTAGGAAGTATGGTCATGGGTATGGTGCATGATGTGATTAGGCATGGTGATGGAAATTTAGAAGCTTGATTTAGGGGATATTTTTGACCCAAAATCCCTTCAAAAACCGTGCAGCCCTTCACCTTGCTGCTGGTGAGATTTTATTCTCTCCCGGTCCTGGTTCGCTCGTGTTTTATCGCTCGCAGTCTCGATGCATCACGCACGATCGTCCGAAAAATATTCCGTTTGAACCATCGCGATCCTCTAATTCCCACCTACCTAAGGGTATTAATATTAAAGGTGTTTGTGAAATTTGCCTCCGGGAGATTATTTTTACGGACACCATTTTGCGTGCCAAAGGTTCATCGGCGAACAATGGCTATTTGGTTGTCTGCCGAATTTTCTATCGCGACACGTCCAAATTCCTAGGGATATTTTAGCTAAAATTTTTCGTCTTAATTCCCTAATCATGCTTAGAAAATTAATTAATTATTTATATTTTACGAATATTTCTCTAACGAAAAATCGGGATGTTACACGCGGGCCTAAACAGGCCGCCCGCCAGCCCGTTTATTATTTTTAAAAAAATAAAAAATAAAAAAAATTCAAAAAATTATTTTAAAATTATTTTAAAAAATTCACGGGTAAAAGGGTCAGCCCGCGGGCCAAACGGGTCGGGCCTAAACGGGCCGGTCCAATTTTTTTTCAAATTTTCACAGGCCTATTTTTTACATGTAAAGCCCGTCCATTTAACCGGATAAAGGGGTCGGGCCCATTTTGACAGCCCTACTCCTTCCCCTAAGAAAATTGGAACATCCAATTTCCTAGTGGCCTCAAACCGCCTAGGCTCTGGCTCCCCCTTTTCATTTCGTTCCTCCCTTCCTCCGTCTCCTGAACCTCTGTTATCATCTTCGTTGGTGCTTCCTGGTGGCTGCGGCGGCAGCCTGTCCCTGATCTGCTGCAAGAGGTCAAATGTGGTGGCCTGGGACTCCTTCACTTCCTCCATCTGCCTCTCCAATGCGTCCAATCAAGACTCCATAACAGCGCGTGTGGAAACCATGCACAGTCCTCCCTAGGATCGGTGCTCTGATACCAGCTAAGTTGTAAGAGCTGGTATCAATCGAAAACTGCTTGCTGAAATGCTCTGATATTTTATTGATACTGCAGAAATTCCAATGGGGAAGTTCTGTTCAGAACCGAAAACAGAATGGCCAAAAGGCTGGGAAAATAATAAATGAAAATAGAACTAATTCTGGGAAATAAAGGATCCCTTGGTCCTCCTAGTCCATCCAAGTCCTGAATGACTTTTCCCTTCCCCCAAAGATCTCACTTATACTAACCTGAGGGAGAGAATCAAGAAACTAGGCATTATTCCCTCCTAACAATCCTCCCTTCCTATTTAATCTCAACTAAATTATTCTTTCTTGATTTGCCTAACAAATCAGATTTAATTGCTTCACAAATCAGATACAATTCTAATTAAATTGCCCCCCTAATCTGCTCTTCCTTCTTCTAGAGTAATGGAGTGGAAAAGGAATTATTTCCTTTCCCTTTTTGGTAGCCAATTCGGTTACAGTTGGGTGCTGTGTAACAGATTAGTAGAAAAAATACCTGCTTGGTAATGTCATGTGTTTTTTCTTCCATGAACCACAAGACGACCTCCCAGCCAGCAACATCAGAGAGCTTCTTCTCCAACTTGGGAATGACCTCATCAATGACCTCAACAATCAGTTTAGTGAGAGCAAACCATAGGACACACAGATATTAACTCTAAAAGCATGTACTCGACCCTTTTCCTTTTTTACCAAAAATTACCCTCTTTAAGTTACGCAGCCTCTTAAATTAAAATATTCATAGTTTATAACAGAAAAGTGCTACATAATAATATAGTAATATACAGACTTATAATTATAATCCCTATAATGAGGTCAAGCTGCCATCCCATGTGAATTGTCTTATTAGCTCTCTTCCTTTTTCTGATTGATCCATGTGACCTTATTTCTCTGATCACACCCCCTCTATAACATAAGCTCCACCTATCTTTCAAAGCTTCACTCTTATTGGTTAGTCTACAGTAGCAATAATAATAAATTAATAATATAGTATATAATGTATGCTTTGAAATTTAAAAGCACCAATCAACTTTTTTGTTCACTTTCCCCCTTCCCCTTTTTATTGAAATCACATGCAATTTCAGATATGCATAATCAATTTCACCTATCACAAAAGAATTCTGATCATCTTATAACACCTTATATCTGACCTGACTTTTGTAAACGCATGCAACATTGCAGTCACAATCTCACAGTTTTTTCACAAATGTTTGATAAGAAGTGTTTTGTCCAATTGTAGTGAAAAAAACACTTCTTGGACAAATACACACTAGTACATACTACCATCATAGAAGACAATTCGAGCAGAATCATACCTCCATTGCCACAATCCATCGTAGGAAATTAGATCCATAAACTCCAATCCAAGGGCCCTGTGATAAGAGGATCAATAGATCAATCCAGAACCATACAAGTGTTTATTTGCAGGTTCAGCGTCTGAAGCTCTTCAAGCAGAACCAACATGCAGAACTTCAACATAAATTTCCTTATATATCTTCTAGACATACGATCCAAACTATCAACAAGCGCAAACAACCAATTGCTTCATCTTC
This sequence comes from Nissolia schottii, assembly GCA_003254905.1. Classification (NCBI taxonomy): domain Eukaryota; kingdom Viridiplantae; phylum Streptophyta; class Magnoliopsida; order Fabales; family Fabaceae; genus Nissolia; species Nissolia schottii. The sequence continues at coordinate 14,744 of QANU01066754.1, read as the reverse complement.
TTGCCATGTGCTGTTGTACATAGTAAAAGTTGAGGAAGGGTTTACAATCAGTATGAGGTCTATATACATAATAAATATCAAGCATAAACATTAGATACGCATACAAGAATTCAACAATGAAAGCAATACCAATCATCATGACTCACTGGCATTTCAAGCCAAGTTATTTTAATCTTCCTAATCAATTCTTTTGTCAAAATAGTAATGACAATCAAGCAAAGAAAACTGGTGCTATATCTGGAACCACCAAACAGGAAAGGAAATCAATAGATTCAAATAAGCATCTCCAGCTTCTACAACCATGCAAGCAAGATCAACAACAGCAGGCACCTCAGTAAAATCCTGAGATTGACATTCAAAGCTCACTTTAGATAAATAAAGCTCAAACTCAAAGAATCTCATCAACCATGGGAGTTCATCGACCGATCCAATAACCACAGAGAAAAAGAGACAGAGAGAATTGAAACGAAGGGAGGGAAAGAAAACCCTAAAAATGTAAAAACGCTAACCTGAGCCTTATCGGCGAGCTGAACGACGAGTCTTACGACGGAGAGCGGCTACTCGTAGGTGTAGCAGAGGACGCGGTCATCGGCGGTGAGGCCGGCGATGGCAATCTGGTCGTCGACCTTGAAGATCTTCTTCTGGTGCAACGAGAGCTCGGAGTTGGACTTGTTGAAGCAGGCCAAAACGACGTGCGTTTTGGATCGGAGGCCGATGGCGGCCGAGCCCTGCTTCACGTCGCCAGAGCGAGCAGAGCAGAGCTGAGAGTTGGTTTTGGTTGAGAGAGGTGAGAGTTAGGTTTCGAGGGAGAGAGTTGAGAGTGCTTTCAGTTTGTATTTATATATTTTTTTAATTTTAAGCTTTTTCGGCTGTTTCTCTTCAAACCGTTCTATCCAAGGAGTGATCCACAACGGCTATCAAAAAACCGCCAGTAATAAAATAAATTGGACAGTTTTAACAAACCGACAGAAAATAACCGCCGCTAACTCACCCAATTCTATCTTCCCGACATTGACAAAAGCCAAGTTGTAGCATCTAATCTACCCCCCACACCTTACCACCTTTGTCTATTGAAGGCCTTCCCCATGGTGCAGAAACCACTGCAGAGGCTCATCCCTTCTTGGTCTCACATTTGATGACAGCAATGAACCTCTCGGCAAATGACATCGAACCCCGTCCTCCTCGAGCTAAAGCTAAACATTGTGTTCTTTGATCTTGCGTGTTGTGATGCACTCGGTCATAGACACGACAACATTGGCTTGTGACTGTTCCCCAGCCCCCCTCAAGGGTTCCTCAATATATCTATCAAGCTTCATGCACACGAAAGCAAAAAAGGCTAGCGGGATTAGCAAAACTTGAGTTTGGTAAGGGGGTCTTTAACACTGAGCGTCGGATCGGAGGTCTAACCCAAGCTGATGCAATAGGATTAAGAGGTTGTAGAGAGATAGTTGGACCATATGTTGAGTATCTAGGTTATTTTATACCAAAGGCTCATCTGATTTGGATGGAAAAGGGGAAAAAGGGTTAGAGGGCATTGAACCTAGCTAGCTCAGTAGTTTATTGTTCATTTGGAAGTGAATGGAAATTACAACCAAATCAGTACCAGGATCTGCTATTGGGTCTTGAGCTTTTGGGTATGCCATTTTTGCAGCACTTAGACCGCTGACTGGTGCTGTGTCCGTTGAATCAGCGCTTCCACAAGGGTTTGAAGAAAGGGCACAGGGAAGAGGGGATGGGAACCTTATGATTTGAAAGGCATTATTGCCACTTCGTGTATCCAAACGTTTTACGGAAAGGGCCTCAAAGGATAAAGCAGCATGTATTGAGAAAAGATCTAAATCGCACATACAACATACACATCTCAAAACAGTACCCTCTCCAGTTACTTGTAACTGACACATTACATTCCCTACAGCAGTAACTAGCACGGGTTGAAAATACAGATTTTTATTTTTTTTTTCTATTTAGGGTGTTGTTGGGACTGGTTCAGTACCAGAAACTTGGGAACCAGCATCTTCTTTAGATATGGAGACATAATTCAGGGGAGCAACTGGTCTAGTATTATCCCTTTTTCCATCTTTCAATGTGGACCTGCTTCCGTTTTGATGAGCATTGAGAGAGAGCCTTCGGTTCGGAGTACCGTTAGCTCCACCATTAGCACGAGGGCCAACTACCTTCTTGTTGCCAACTGGCCGAGCAGGGCTGGGTCTTGAACCAAGGACCGATTCCTGTTCTGTGGTTTGCTGCTCATGATACTTTTTCTGGTCCTACATAATGTAAAGTTAATAGGTTATGAACTCATTCAGTACAAGAATATTCACCAAATTTATAAGCCAACGGTTCACTTTCAAGGACTGATTAATTAGTGACAGCTCATATTAATCTGAAAATCGGTCATCCTAATCATCTCATCAGAAAAAACTTACCCTCATCCTTCGCTTTTCCTCTTCCCTTTCATGCCTGAGCATGGCATATTCATCTAACATAGCAAGAAGAGGAACACCATCATACATGAACGACATGTTGTGAACTTCTTCCCACGCACGAGTTTTAGCAACCAATGTGTCAACCAAGGCTGCATTTTTCCATCAAAAGAACCAAAATTAATTATTCTGGGCTCATGCATACCAAGAAACTCATGTAGACCAGTATCCGTCAGCCAGCCACAAATTACAAGTTAATATAATTGCATTTGCATGTGCTTCCAAATCAATTGTAAGTTTCTAAATAATGGGAGTTTACGCAACATACTTTGCTGCCAACTCAAGACAATTGAAAGAGTTCTATTTGATTTGTATTATTTTCACCAACCAATACTGGTGTAATCCATGCAACACTTGTATAAAATAAAAAATTTCAAAACAAAATTCATAGTGTCAATAAAAATGTGCATGTATTCAAGTAAGAAGTTTATAACTTCACTTTATCAATTGACCACATGGTTCCACATAATTAAAATAAATCTTTAAATTGCATGTAAAATTTTTCAGTTACTCCAATAATGTGGCACCTTGTTTACTATTCGTGTAAAGGTTTCTATGCTAATATTGGATTAAATTAATAATAATAGTTTATGATGATTGCTTAGCCTTGTTTCACAGATACCTGGAATTTTGTTGACCAGTATCCGAGCTCTCTCTGCACGTTTGAGGTTTAAGTGTGCACCTCTGCTTGCATTATACCTGTTTTCATCCTGTTTCGCAATAGTGTTAGAGCCACTGGGTAAAGTAATAATCCAAACGAACAACGTTGTCAACTTTTCTACATGCAACAGGACAAGACACATTGCTATATCTTAATCAAATCCAATACTAGATAAACTGAACTGAAAGCATATATACTACAGAATGTTTTAACACCAAATATCGATTCATAATCAAAACGAAAAGAAAAAAAGAAGTTACATTAAAGATCCCCCAGAGACACACAGAAAAAAAGGACAAAAGGGTGCTTATAGGTACCCGATTATAGTCTTCAAGCCAACTCTCTTCTTCACACGCTGACATCCATTTCTCAACTTTGTCCAATATTTCTTTTCGGCTTGAAGCTTCCTCGCTTGCCTTTGCTAACTGATTGTCCATGTCAGCCAGTAACTCAGCTGGCTCAATGTTTCCACAATCAATTAGCGACATAATCTTATCTCGAGCAGCTGCTGGGTCTATTTCTATATGAGCACGGGCAAATATTTCTTCAAGTTCTGCTTGCTTCTTGAAAGCAATTTCTTTCATCCTACTGGCTTTCAGCTGATCAAGCCTCTCTACTTCCACTTCAGCCTTCACAACAACACAAGAGAATAAAAAGTTAGCATCATTTTTGACGCCTGAATCTGTAGCTTGAATCTTCAGTCATCAGTACCTGCTCAATCAGATCTAAAGCAAGGGCCCCAGGAACAGTGACTTGATCTACAGAAGTTGACATATTACAGGTAACATGGTCAAATAGTCTTCTTTCCTCTTCAGGAGTATCCATTAGATTCCATAGATCAATTAACTGAGAAGCTAATTCTTGAAGCTGCAAGGGATATATAAAGTCAATATAAACATATTATAATAAAAGTAAAGCACCAGTACAAAAATAAATAAATAAATAAATAAATGAACCATAATTGAATACACCATTCTTGCAGGTAATATCACTTGTGAGGGGACAAAGTTAAAATTTAAGGAAAATCTTTGCAAACATTAATTAATAACCCAGTTTGTTAGAATTAGTACCATTTGAAATCATACACGCCTAGCAGCCATATAAGTGAGAAAGCATGGATATCGGAAATAAAATAACAGAACTAACATACACCTAACATGCATTACCTTGTGTAGCCTTTGCCGTTTATCTTCTTGCAGTGTAAGTACTGTATTAGCCAGCCTAGCTAGTGTGCCATTGCTTATGCTCTTGGAGTCAACAGCCGTAGAATCATTTAAGCTTGGATGAACCTCAGTCACAGCACTGAAGAAGTCCATGCCAAGGATGGAACAAAGATCATGCACAGTACTCACAAATTCAAGAACCTTGTGCAACCTCTCACTCTGCAAAGCAAAACAGGTGATAAAACTCTCAAACAGTTGGCGAGTGAACCAAATGAGTTTTCCAAATTTGTAACTAACTGATAATTATTGGATTGCAATGCAGAGTTACCTTTTCCTTTTGAAGTTCTTGTAGTTGGGATTTATATTCATTTAATTTCTTCAAGGACAAGTCAGATTCATCAACTGCAGATGGTCCTGTTTGATCACTAGGGCTGAATTCCCCAGCTATCTCTCCGCATATTGTTTGGATCTGTGATTGTACATCTGAAAACTCCTTTATTCTTTCATCCTTTTGATGCCATAACTGTTCAAGTATTGGTGCGATAGCCGCAAGCTGTCCCTGGATAGTGCCTGAAGTCTCTTCAGGCTGTGAGGGAAACAAAATATACGCTTACAAAATCAGTTTGCCAGCTCTATATTTAAATGAATAAAAATTATATTTGCAGTTGTTGATTGTTGCCAATACAAACACGTGATTAATTAGTTACTAACCATTCCAGCAAAGCACTTTTCTCCGAGAGCTGATAAAAGATTAGATAGCTCGAGCTTAGCATCGGACAAGGATTGAAGTAGCTGTGCCCTTGACTTAGCAGCCTCCATAACCTTCCTCTTGTACACATCCAAGCAGTCCTGTTCTATCTGAAGAAGCATCTTGTCTCGCTCCTCATCACTCTCACCAACCTCGTCCCATATTTCCTACAGCAAAATAAAAAAATCTCAATGCTCTCCATAGACCATGTAAATGTGCAGTGACGCAGGCGAAGGGCTTTGTAAATTATAAGGTTACCTGCAGCTTATTTAACAAGGCACCGCAGGTGTCTTCTCCAAGAAGAGGATTTTGAGAATCTGTCACCGCCATTGAAGTTCTAGCACAACCTACTCTGCAAAAAAAAACAGAGAGAATAAATTCATAAGGAAGCTCTTTCTCCTTATCCCAGACATGGAGAAATTCAAACATCTGCTATTTGAAAAAACAACAACACAAGATACAAGTTCTGCAGTGTTAAACTCCATGAACTGCATCCGGTAAGAAAACCTACAAACTGATACATCAAATCCGAACTCCGTTCAGCATAAAGCATAATATAATACCAATTCACACAAACTACACACATTCCAGATAGGAACACAACAAATGAACAAAATGAAATACACTTTAAAACCGAACAAATACACCCCCACTTGTATATCTTCAATTCTTCACCCATATACGATATCTTCTCGAACAACATAGAAAGGAAAGAAAGAAAGAAAGCAAAGGATAGTAGTAAGTTGCTCCGATTGCAAGGTGAATGAGAAGGACCACATTCAGAAAACTAGCAGGAGCATAGGCCAATTCCCCCTTATTACAAAATCAACAAACTAGTGATAACTACCAAGAACCAAGAACAAAAAACAAACCTTTGCAACCTCAACGGCAATACCCCAGGGAAAAGAAAAAGAAAAAAAAAGGAAAACCTTGAACATTCAAGCTACAGTGCACTTCACTCACAATCAATGAACACACACACATGAACCTAGCGTGACAAACACAATGCACAATCAAGCAGCGGCATGTTGATAATTTACATCGACAAAGTGACATGGCAGGAAACAATTGTATGCTACAGATCAGGACAAGAGAACCGCGGAAGTGCGCATTGTTGGAGAGAGTGGCGGAGCAGTGAGAGAAGAGCTTATGCTTACCCAGATCGTCCTATGAAGGAAGGGTTAAAAGGGGGATGTTTCGGGTTCTGTGTTCTCAGATCTAAGCTGTACTCTCCAGTCACAGGCGCATTAGAGAGAGAGAGAGAGAGAGAGAGAGAGAGAGAGAAAGTGTGTGTGTGGTTTCCGTGAGTTGGTCAGAGAGAGAGAGTGAGTGTGGAAACGACAGAGACCAAGATTACCAGTGTGCCACCGTCTTTTTGATTGTCCGGTAATTACGACTATGACTAGACTACACCGAGGTTTAAACAGGGGTTGTTGTTGACTTTTTAACAAAAAATAAAGGATAAAGGATTTTGAAAGAAATTAATGGTAAAGCTAGAAAACAATTATTCTCTAATTTCTTAAATAACGGTCTATTTTTTTTATGGTAATATTTTTATCAATAATTATTTACTTCTTAAATTTAGATAACAGTAGTTATTTTTGTTTAATACTATGCTGATGCTAAATAAATTTAATAAGTAGTGGAACATGGAGAGAGAGAGAGTAGTGGAAAATTGTTAATACCAGGTTAAATATGGATAATGTTATAAAGCATTACTCACTTCATTTTAAAATAATTGTCCACTTTTTCTTTTACACAAGTATTGTATTAAGAAGATGATTGAAAAATACGGAAGTAAGAAAAAAATTGATGGTATTTTACTTAACTGTTCTTATCTATAGTTGGTGGTTAGAGTTATTATAATGAATAAGTATGAGAGATAGTGTTTATTTAATAAGGTATGTTAGCAAAAGAAATAATTAATGACGTCTAAAATTGGATTTTTTACTTATTTATGGGGATGAAACAATTCTATTCCCGTATTATGGTGTATGGAAAAAAATTATGATGGTATGGTTTTTTTATCTGAAACCGCCACAATACGGGCCGAGTTCAGAGATTTTTTTTTTTAATTTTTTGGTCTGAAATCGCCACCCTGGGTGGAGATTTCATACTTTTTAAATTTTTTTTTTTACAGGCTCTGAAATCTCCACAGGGTATGGAGATTTCAGAGCCTGAAATCGCCACACTACAGAATCTCCATACCTTGTGGAGATTTCAGGCTCTGAAATCTCCTTCAGAGTAACAAAAAAAAATAATTTGGAGTGAAGAGCTTCATTGCTCATTCATTCACTCTATTTCTCATTGCTTATTGCTCTTTCTCTTCTTCCTCTCTAGCAATTTTTATTTTTCTTTCTTCTCATTTGTGGTCAAAGGGATTCATAGTGTGTGATTAATTTTAGTCTCGAGACAAGAAGATGGATAGGGGAGGTGTTGCTGCATATATTTTTTATGATGGTGAGGTTAGAAAAAATAATCTTGAAGGTGTTGAGTTTGTTAGTCCCCATGATACAGAGGTCATTATCTTGTGGCCGTCCATGTCGTTCATTGACCTGTGTGGTGTTATATCTCATCATTTCCAAAAGAGTTTGGAAAGAATAAGATATAAATCTCCAGTGTCATTGTTGAATGGGCTGATAAAATATCGGTCTGTTACAATATCAAACGATGCTCAAGTACAGTATATGTTTTATCAATATGAACTATATAAATCACATTTGAGTTGTATTGATTTATATGTAAACTTCGAGGAGGCATCCAGTGCGAATGTTGACTCAGGGTTTGGTCCAAGCTCAAACGAGTTGCATCCACAAGGCGTTGAGGCGCCACTAGAGTCAGAGGATGAGTTTTGGGCGGAGGAAGAGGGCGATAAAAGTTGGAGCGAGCACGAAAGTGACGTGTCTGAAGGCGATGGATCGGACGATGATTCAGGTATTGTTAAATTTAGGTTTAATTTAAACTAACTGTGATTGTAAGTATAATTATATTTAATTGTTGACATTATTCAATTGTTACTAAAATTGCTGGTATTAGGTATATATTAAATCAATTATGGACGTGGACAGATATGCAAAGTATGCTCTATGCTTGCCTCGTGATGAGGATCTTGCATATCAGAACTGCGTATCTGTTAAATAGGAATTATAAATTTGATTGTTTGTTGTTACATTTAATTAACTAATGGTTCAAATGCTGATACAGATGGTGAAAGAAATGCACAACCCGATGATACACCAGCTTTCTTGCAGACGTTTAATGTTGAGGGGATGCGTGCATCTCAGTTTGGAGACCTGCAGATTGAATATTGCGCAGGCGATGATTTGTACATAGGAAAATACTTTGCCAGTAGGGATGAAGTTAGGGAGGCTGTTGCAAGCCATTGCTTGCGAATTGGGGCCGATTACAAAATAAGAGAGTCAGAACCGACAACTTACTTCTGCAAATGCATGAAGTTTGGTCAAGGTTGTCAATGGCTCATCAGGGCCACATGCAAGAAAAATAGTTGCTATTGGGCGGTCATAAGATACAATGGCCCACACACTTGCCTTGCAGAGCGGCTAACACGTGACCACTCAAAGCTGACTTCTGTGAAGATTGCGGGCATGATTCTAGCACAGATAAGGGCGAAGCCAACAATGCCAGTAAAGTCGATACAAGCAGATATTATGGACCGTGCAGGATATTGGCCATCATATAGAAAAGCGTGGCTTGCAAAGCAAAATGCAATTGCACAAGTGTACGGCAATTGGGAACAATCGTACAGTGAATTGGCATATTAGATGAGGGCATTGCAACACTTTGATCCTTCGTGCACATGGGATATTGATACTGTTGAAGCGTACAACGAAGATAGATCGGTGAGGTCAGATGCTTTAACTTTTCGACGTGCGTTTTGGGGTTTTGGCCCCAGTATAAACGCATTCAAGCAATGCAAGCCTATGGTCTAGGTCGATGGAACACACTTGTATGGAAAATATAAGGGTGTTTTGTTGATGGCATCAACTCAAGATGGCAATCAATCAATTGTCCCCATTGCGTTTGCAATTGTCGAGGGCGAAACTGCAGATGCATGGTATTTTTTTCTTGCATAATCTGCGGCAATCACTACCTGAGGGACAACAAATTGGGTTGATATCTGATCGGCACGAGTCCATAAAGTCTGCAGTGCGACGAATGGGTGGTTTTGGGCGTACCATCTGTTTTGTATCAGGCACATTGCGCAGAATTTTGCCCGCTGGTTCAAGGTGAAGTTCATGGAAAAGCTTGTCAAGGCTATCGGTAAGGTTATGTTAAGTTTTTTATTCACAGACGTTACATTTTTTAACACAAAATATTTATTATTTGAGCATGAGGTGTTTTACAGGGTATTTGAGCACTATCGAGCAATATAATCGGCGTTATGAAAGGTTGCGCCAGCATAATGAAGCGTATGCCGCTTGGATTGATGAGATCCCTAGAGAACAATGGATTCTTGCCTTTGATGGTGGACGACTATGTTCACACATGATGACAAATCTAGCTGAGTCATTGAACTCAAAGTTCCTAGAGGCTCGCAATTTTCCAATAACAGCATTAGTGCAGGAGACGTATTTCAAGACGGCTGCCTTATTTGTTTCAAACGCAAGGAATGCTCATGCTCGCAGTAGTGCAAGTCATGCATACTCGGAGTTTTTGACTGAGATACTCCAAAAAATGATGACACAGACAGGAACGTTGCAGGTTATACTCTGCTTTACTAAGATAGTAAAAAAAGAGTTAGATCAAATCGCGTATATTTTTTTTGGCCAAGAAGTTCACAAATGTGTTGTGTGTTGCAGGTCAACGAGTTTTCACGAGTTTCGCAGGTGTTCCATTGCAGGGATTTATCAAAAGGCAATCAATTTATGGTTGACTTGGGGAGGAGTTACTGTGACTGTGGCTCCTTTCAAAGGTTTAGGTTTTCGTGTGTCCATGCAATGGCATCTTGCGAGGCAGCGAGTCTGGACTGGCGGCAGTACGTGGACAGTGTTTACACCATGGCCAACCTTTGCAAGGTATACGAGCAAGAGTTTCAGCTTGTTGGCCACAGGTCCACATGGCCTCAAATCACTTTTCCGACCATTATTCCCGACCAAAGTTTAAAGCGCACCAAACGAGGTCGACCGAATTCTACTCGTTTTCGCAACGAAATGGATTCTACGGAAGGACGCCGACAGAGACGTTGTAGACTTTGTCGTGGAGCTGGCCATAATAGTTCTCACTGTCCACATACTGGTGCGGGGCCAAGTCACCCGACGTAAAACTGTATCGTATATATTAGGGTTAGATAGTAGTGCCACGGTTAGATTAGGGCGACGCTTTGTATTATATATATTAGGGTTAGGGTTAGGGTTAATGTCATATCATTCCAATAATAATAATAAAAAGAATATTAACAATGAAATTTACAATTGTATTTGTTCAATCTTGTTGGGTACAAGTACATCCATATTTGTTCATGGAAAATCTGGGTGCCTAGGTGCCTCTGTAGGGGTATATCTGTTAGGTGCCCTAATATTCTGACGGTCACGAAGATCATACCCCTGCTCACCTGCGTTGCTGGTACTTGCTCCATCGTGGTTGCCTCGGTGTCCCATCCACCGCATCATGCGTCTTTGGACTCCGCGAATTCCCCTTGCAAACAGGTTTCCCCTCGGACCAGATCTGGGCGACGGTTGCCTCCGAGGTGCATCAGGATGGGAGTTGTCGTCGTCATCGTCAGATGCATCCTCAGGCAACTCATTCAAATTAAACCCTGCCCTAACCCTGGTACCAGAACCAGACGGCTCAGAACCCCATCTTCGTACGTCCACGCGATCAATATCAACCGATCTTCTTGTTGAGCGTACGCGTGGCTCACTGTGTCTTGAAGAGGACCCTCCGTGGAAGGATCTTCGACTCAACGAGTGTTGCTCACTGTACATTTCGCCAAAAAGAGGGGATTGAACGTTAGGCCTGTACGGAGGGGGAGTGACCTCAACAGTGAGATCAAGTGGGTATGGAGTCATTGTAACCTCATCAACAGGATGTTGGGGAGCCTGTGTTGTTGAGGGGCCAGGGTTAAATGGGTCAAAGTCCTCATCAATCTCATGTAATTGTTGACCCATCTGTTCGTCTAGCCAGGCAAATAAACCAGTTTGTGGAAGGGGACTGAAGGTTTGGGGAACCGGAGCAACATAATGTGCCTGTGGTGGCGAAGCAAAGAAATCATCCTGGGGAGGCGTCATATACATACCGTGCGGGCCCTCATCAAAGAAAATAGGTGGTTGGTGCACGGGCTCAATACCATGCGGTGGCGAAGGAAAATATTCTTGCCACACATCAGGTACCTGGTGATGGTCGTAGATTTGTTTTAGAAATCTTTGACCATGAACCAGATACCACTACCAGTATTGCATGGTTGGTCTATAATTAACAAGCCTATCACCAGCGTATGCCACGCGGTTAGTCCACATCTGGATCCAAGTATGATGTCTTTGCACCCAGTTAGGAGTCAGCAACGACTGTGAATTTCCCCTCAGATCAACATTGTGCAAGCGGCCTAGGATACTGCAACTAGGTCTAGAAGGCATCGTCTGAACAAACCCAAATTGTCGGAGCACGTGATCAGCTACATGCCACTCAACAATCTCAAAACATATTAATGGGCATACCACTGACCATGTACCCCGTTTATTCTTCACTTCCTCAGGTATGACTTCGGCAATCTGGGGATGACGATATGGCTGCCATATAAAATGCACACAAAAACAATCTGTTATATTCAAATAATGTTATAGAAAAAATATAAATGCAAAAGTGGTTATGTTATGGTTTAGGGTATTAATCTATACCTGGTCTGGGGTCATATCGTCTATTGCTCTTCTATATTCCTTCACTGTAACATTATGTACATTAGGAATGCACTCATGGTCAACCCACCTGCGATGAAAATAAGGTTATAGTAATAAAGTAAGTGGTTCTGATAAAATAACAATGAAATATTGAAAGCAGCAAATAAATAAACAACTACCTTGCCGCAAGGGGAAACTGGAAGAGGTTCGGGTCTATAGGGTTTGGTGCAAGTTGAGGAAATCGGTAAAAGGCCCATACTTGCAGCAACACCATGCAACCACTTATACCTTTGCAATTTGCGCGCGAAGCGCGACACAGTGCTCTTTGAAGCATGGCTAGGATGGCTGAACCCCAGCTATACCTCCCTAGGCCACCCAAATCTCTCAAGATGGCTAGGTACTTGGAGTGAATCCAATTGCCATGCTTATCACCGAACAATAAATCATCGAAAAGACGTAGAATATACCCGTGCGCATGCCAAGTTAATATTTGTTGCATGTCGTACTGGTCAAGTGAGAGATCGCGGATATCAGTGGAAAAATGGTTATGGAGCCAAACCGAATTAATGAACGATCTGTCTATATCTTCGGGACCCGGTGTTACCCCAAGAAGTTCTTGGCATAAGTCCATAAGAGCTGGTCCCATGAACACAATTTCTGGGGCGGTAACGGCCTCACCTTCTGACGCAACCCCAAGGATGATGTTCACATCCTCCAACATTATTGCACATTCTCCATGTGGCAGATGAAAAGTGTGGGTCTCCGGCCTCCACCTCTCGACAAGAGCGGAAATTAGTCATTGGTTCACTCCAATGTGGGGTAATAAGGACACTTGTAGTAAATCGGCATTTTGTAGAAACGGATGTATGAGGGCATTAGGTGGCTCAATAAACCCGTGCCTAGTCCGCAACCGCCGCGCAACCTGCAACGGTAACGATCCACATCAAATTTTATATACCACATGGATATGGTTAGGGTTAAGATTAGTAGTATGGTTATGGTTATGCATATATGTTAAGGTTATGTGTTTGGGTTAGTGTTAGGGTTAGGGTTAGGGTTAGGGTTATATGTTAAGGTTAGGGTTAGGGTTAGGGTTAGGGTTATATGTTAAAGTTATGTGCTTGGGTTAGGGTTAGGGTTAGGGTTAGGGTTAGTGTTAGGGATAAGGGTAGGGCTATCATTAATGTTAGGGTTAGGGTTAGGGTTATGTGTTAGGGTTATGGTTGTGGTTAGGGTTAATAATAATAATAATAATAATAATAATAATAATAATAATAATAATAATAATAATAGTGACAATAGTACTAATACTAATAATAAAACTAAAAATAAAAATAATGACAATAACTATAATGTATAATAATAATAACACTAATAATAATAATAATAATAATAATAATAATAATAATAATAATAATAGTAATAATAATAATTAATTTTATTCTTATTCTTACCACATTATTACTGCTACTGATACTACCACTACTAGTAATAATAATAATAAAAATGGAAAAAATGTAAAAATAATTACTACTATTAATAATTACTACTACTACTAGTAATAATAATAATAAAAATGGAAAAAGATAATAACAATAATGTATATTATAATAATAATAACCATGATACTAATAATGTTCATACTTTCGGGATTTTAATCTGTTAATAGGTTAAATGACTAATACTACTACTACTAATAATAACAGTGATAATAGCAGTAATAAGAATAAAATAAGTATGCTAATAACAGTAACAATAAGACAAGTATAAACCTGATTATCCTGCAGTATGTTCATCGAGATGTGTAGCGATGGATTCATAGTATCATCTTGCCCTCTCACCATTGTGACTATATTTTGTCACAAGCCTACAAATAAAGAGTTTACAGTATCATTGTTATAACTTGTTTGAAAGGAAAAAAAATATTAATTTAACCATCAAAAAATTATTACTGACTACTACAATGAAAACCAAAAAAAATAAACCAAAATATATTATACATAAAGCTGTAATACTAGTATGACATTTTTTTTATGAGTGTCATTGAAAATTGGTTAAGAAAATGAAAAGAAAAAAACATGCTTCTGAATTATGATATTTGTAATTTATACCAAAAGGATTTGTTGAGAGTTATTTAAGGGAAATGCTTTAGAGACTTAATTTATGAGTCTAAATATTAATTTATATATTTTGATGAATGATATTTAATTTATTTTTTATTTTGTTATTTAAAATGTGAATAGTTATTTATTAAAATATGTAAATAGATAATTAAGTTTATAAATTAAGTTTTTCAATTATTACTCTTATTTAAATTATTGAAAGTCTGAGTACACAATTATTTTTACACAGATCTACTCTCAAAAGAACAGCTAATCTACCAACACATCATTTTTTTATATTAAGATTTTGCTAACAACAAATGTCCATACAATATTTGTTAAAAAAAAAATTGAAAACTATAGTGTTCTTCAACAAATAGAGATATGGTACCTCTACTCTTTAAATAAATCAAATTAAGCAATAAAACAATGAAACTCTTCTATTTCTTCATCTAAGTATTGTTATAAAATTTATATATAAATTCACTTACTTTTTATTTTTCTTAAAATATTATTCTTGAAATTTATTTTTTGCTTCTAAAAGCAACTATTTTAATATAAAAATTATTATTTAAATGGAAAGATAGCTTGTGTTTGAAAATAATAATATCTACGATTAAATTAAAAGGAAGTAAATAAATAAATTTAAATATAATACTTAGATAAAAACATATTTTTAATTGGTTAAAAAATATATATACTATACCTCTAATATAATATAAAACCCGTATAT